>JAGVVM010006106.1:0-32049 GCA_019149425.1 Psidium friedrichsthalianum
AGAGTTGACTAGTATTCAATGGACGATTTCATTCCGCACCAAATAGTCTGATCTATCAGGAAGTTTCGTGGTGTTAGTTTTTTATGCCAATTGATTGCCTAGTACTTTGTAATGTAGTGTTCGCTTAATTTTCAATGTGTGACTGTGCATGTGGGGACTAGAGACGTTCTTGATTGTCTTCAGCATACCGTTTAGAGCATTGTGTGGTGTTTGATGTCTCTGAGATCAGCCAATCCGAGAAAGAACCAATTTTGGATGAAGATCGGATTGAAGCATAAACCTAAACATTGGTATTATGTCCTATCTCTGGGGTTCCGAGATCATTCGAGATGACTATGTATGAAAACATACCTGTCTTTCCTTTTTTCATCTTCAACTCATTCTAATCTTTTCAATTATTACACTAAAGAGCCACGCATCTATTTCTATATAATGTAATTATAATTGTGGCTAGAAAACCTTGAGGAGTGTTGTGCGAGTCAAGCGGCATAAGTTCTCCAATATTGATCGGGTCAATTATCTTTCTTTTGCATTATCCATCACCTCTCTACAAACGCCAGCATTTCTCACTGTACTCAAATATTCCTTCTACATGCCACAAATTGCACACCTTCATAGGGAAGAGAAGTTACAGTCAAATTTTGCACGTCAGTTTTAGCCAAGAATAGATAGAGAAATGAGTGTTTGGATCCCCTAAACATAATATCAGGGGTGACATTATCCATCCGCCGGGCCGTCCATTCAAAATGACGGGCCAATGATCCACATCAGCTTTTTAAAGGGGGGAAATTTTCGGCGGAATTTTAAAAAATTTTGAATTGATCAAATCTGAGCCGGCCCATTTTTTAATTGGACGGCCAGATTCCTTATGTCACCCCTGACGTAGTTTTCACCATGGTCAAGAGATCCGGATCCAGGAAGTGCTACATTATGTCAAGGATCCGGATCCGGAACTGAAATGTAGCACATACTTCTTTTACAATTAAATCTTTTTTCTTTGTATTTTTCCTGACTGGTGCCATATTTTGACTTCATTTCTCCAAGGAAAATCCGCCAGGGAAAATTCATCATGCTCCCCGTCACGAAGTCAACAGATCTTGTGTTCAATAATATAATAATAATAATAATAATCATAATAGAAGACAAAAGTTTGAGTTTAGTTTCACATAAATTTCAAGGCAGACCCAAACCGCTCCAACTTAATAAACAAATATTGGAGAATTAGGGTTTGGTTCCACGCAAAAGTAGGGAGAGCAGGCCTCGGCATTTTATTGGCGACGGCCATCTTATAGTTGTGTAGCCGACGGCCTAGCATTTGATAATCCCCCCTTTAATATCGACTCCGTGTACGTTTGCATCAATTGGAGCTTCCGTAGTTTTTCAATCGTACAATAGCCGAAGGTATTAATTTGCCGTCTATTCTGGTGGAAAATATGTGTGGTTGGTTGCATTTTTGACTCAATCAATCAAAAACAATGCTCAGGGAAATCCAAATTCCATAATCTACCTTATGAGGTGAGAACCATTTTCTGTCATATGAAGAAAGGGTTTAGCATTCTCTTTTCATCGCTCGAGTAATGCTACTTGCGTTTACCACTAAATTCATCCACCCACTCAGTTTCAAAGTACCCAAAACCGACCTTGCATACCCTTGACAATTGGTAGTATTATGTAGAAAAATGAGGAGTGAAAGAGCTGGCAATTTCCTACACAAATTAACATGTTTATACGTACTCATATGGCAAATCTTAAAGTGACAAGAATTGACACAACTTGATATACATAGATTTTATATCATAATTAACAAAGTGTGATGTTCTCCAACGAAGCTTCTTTGACAAAAGATGCTAAAATGGAATCTCCAGAATGCTGACAACTCACCTCTAAACGACCTATAATTATCCACCTGGCAGAAGCTGAGACTCCAGCATGATTACTCTTTCTTTGATTACTAGGTAACTAGAGGTGTGAACTTTTTTCATTTCTGAAGGGTACTCGTATTTTAATACTAATAATTAGTTGCTTGCCCGTTTTGAATGAGAGAAATAAGTAAGGGATTGCGCGAAGACATAGCATAAGAAAAACACAAAAACTTGTTCCATAGGTTCTAGGTTGAACTTGCCCATCAAAACCAAATCGCTGATTTTTTAACCTGAAATCTTATCATGCATATCCAAGAACCTAGAACCTATCATGTTTCCATAGTTTCGGTTCTTCGATTCCCGATTCTACCTTGAAACCATACTCACCTCTAATTGCAATTACAGAACAGTGCCCAATTCGAGTGAATTTTCCCATGAATGAATTGCAATATTACAAGAGCAATCACGGAGACAAGGTCTATCATGTGTAGCCAATCATTTAGAGTTTGGAAAAATAATGACTATTTATAATCGGCTTCGTTTGTTTTGTGAAAATGAATAATTTGAAAAACATTCGCCAAAAACTAATCGTTCATATGGCTTGAAATAATTAGCCAATGGAAAATATTTTCATTATCGCTAATTCATTTTTAACAATCATTTTTTGAAAATATACTTCTAATTAGAAGTTTTCCGCAAAACAAATGCACCCTTAATCCCCCATCTTCTTCAAATCTAAATGATATATACCATGTTAAGAGTAATTTAAAGATCCAGCAGGATGTCAATTGCAAACTTAATGGAACATGCGAATGAAGATTAACTATAGATAACTTATTCGGTTGACCTCACTTAATCGACTTAAATTCACTTTTTAAGAGTGCTTGCACAGAAATATAGTCACACTCTCTGATGGCCAACTGTTTATCTGAGTGAAGACTCGTGCTGGTAAAGCACCAGGACAAACATGCAAGAAGTTCGATGCTGTCTCCTTCAGTTAAGAGAGCCCAACATCTCACTCATCCGTTTTTGAAGAAAAGCAATCCAGACGTGAGTAGTTCAAAATATCCAACTATTCACGTTTGCACAATACCATACGTGAATAGTTTAAAATAGTCTTTAAAATATTCCACCAATTCTCTAGTATTGAGGTGTGATTTATACTCTTCATTGATTTAAAAAAAAAAAAAACATAAATCCCGCTCTAATGAGCGGGTCCAGAGGAGCCGCTCCAACCTCTAGGGGCACGCTGAAAGATGGAGGGCTTTTATAGTTTGAATCCATATTTTATTGATGATTTGACTTTGAGCTCATTAATAGGTACTGATGTACATTTTTCTTTTGCTTGTAATAATAAAATGATGTTACAAAGAGTTGTAAAGTGCTAATTATAGTTAAATCTTCATTGAATGTAATCTGATTTAAGGATGGACCAAATAAAATATTGTATCTCGATTTTCTCTTTCTTGCTTTTATGCTCTATTTCATTATGATTGTGCACCAAATGCTAACACCTAAGTCATTCCATTGACAGAACTTGCTGATGTGGCGTCAACGAGTTAAAATTTGAATACCTGTTTCTGTTTATTTCCTTTTCATACAAAGATTGACTCAAGTTGAAGAAGAAAAAGATGAAACCAATGAAACAAAATTGGACAAGAACCCTAATGAAGCAAAATTGAACAAGAAAAACAGATCCAGCTTCAGGTGCAAAAACCAAATCAAGTGATTGAACCATCATGTGACCACCACTCATGGCCACGGCCACAACCCCCGAGTTCGGCGCATGTACTCCAACATCCAAATTAGCGATGCGATTGCCAATGTCAAAAACATTGACTGATCAGAGAAAATATAACGGAAGAATCAGCATAGAATCATTTTTCAAAGGACCACCGGTGGCATGTGCATGAGCAGATCATGTACTTTTTCTGGTAGTTTCAGAAGTGATCCAAAGCTGTGTCATAGAATTTTGTGAATGATCTGGAGAGAGGGCGAGTGTTTGTAAAAACTAGAACCTGTTGTTCCAAAAGTGTTTCCTTCGCATCTGAGAAGATAATATGGGCATGCCTATTCATTCATATCTACTATATAAAAGCCACGTATCCACCCACTATCGACAAGGCTCGAAGTAAGCTATCTGGGTGGAAAGCAGTGTCTTTGCTCTCCCTTCCGGATTTTGGTAAGAAATCTTCTAAGCTACCACTTGAAACTGTATTAAGATGGAGAAGCTATGCAGAGGTTTTCTACGGGGTGATACACAGGAGAAACAAACTGCATGCAATATGAAGCTAAGATGGTCATTCAAGGCATTTCTAATGAAAATGGCATGGGGCCCACTAGCATCCTGACGAATTTTGGGTGAGATGTTTGGTGGCCAACATGGGAGGAGTCGAGGACTGTCAGAAGCAATTCAGACCACGCCGGGAGACTTACCACTTTCGCATTAATGCATCTAATCACTCCTTCCCACCCTATTTGAAAAAGTAGCAAGTGCATCGAATTGAACTTTACTTGGAGAACATCAAAAGTACATGCAGTGAAACTTTAAGTCTCGAGACAGAATGGAGCCAAGATAAATAGTGTTTGGAATTTGGAAATGGACCTGAGAAGCTGCTAAACTGGGGAGGAAAGAAAATGAAAGAATGATGAACCAGCATCTTCATATTTACATCTCCCTTCCACAACTAATCCCTACGTCAGCATTCTCAATTATCTAAGCACTAACTTGAAATAATCAAAGCTAAAAGACCCAAAAGACCTTCAACAAACCTAAGTAAATGAATTGACAGTTCAAATTTCTTCCTCATACTGAGAACTATCAGCAGTCCTTTCCCAATAAAGATGTCACTCAGGTGATCCTCTGATATTAACATCTTCATATTAAACGTTTAGAATCATGGTCTAAAGCCATTCTTTGGGAGAAAGAAGTCGGACTGGCACATACTAGGACTAGAGAAATCTCGACGACATGGTGAAGCTAAGCGCATCAATAGAGCTTTATCCTGGTGTGAATAGAACTCCGCAAAAGGGGCACAGTTCAAGGACATCACTGCATTCGCAACACGTCTGCAGAATCAAAGAATCGACAGTCATCATGTAAACTACTAACCATGCCCAACCGATGCCTGATGGGCCAAAGACAGAATCCAAAGGGGTTTCACTAAACTACCTGGTGACCGCAGCCAAAAGCCATGTCCTTTGGATTAGCAAAACAAATTGGACAAACCTGTAAAAGACAATGAGAAGACCAACGACCTCCATTACATTTAGAGTCTAGAAAGCGAGGTGAAACATTATCAAGTCATGTACAATTGCCAGTTACTAGTGACGTCTATACAGTTCTGATTCAACCAAAGCATTCCAGGTTATCTTTGATATAAGCGAATCCAAACAACGGAAAAAACCTTGTTTACCTGATTTTCGTTCTGATAGCTGGAAGTAGGGGCCTCATGGTCGAGGTATAGCCGCCATTAGTCGTCTAGCTGCTCACGGAGGTGTAACATAATCAGGTGGAGGAATAGGTATTCTCTCGGAGCATCCTTTCTTCGGCGCCTGTTGTGCCAAAGCCCAAAAGGAAAGGGAAATTAAAGCTCCACAGCAAAAAGAAGAACCTCACGTCCAACATATAATCAGAAGTGAAACACACGGACAGAGAGGGGGGAAAAAAAAAAAGGAAAGGCACCCTAATAAGCCCAGCTCAAGAGTTGCCTTGTACTGAGAAGGTATCTCCATCAAGGCCGGTAGGGCAAGAACCATCTGCTTTGTCCATGTATAGCCAGCCATTCATGATCTCAGTGAAGTTGACAAACTACAATAAAATCGTGATAAGTATGAGTCGAATGAGTGGCAATAGCTTGAACAGGCAAGATATAAAAGCTACTTCGTGATTAACAGCTCTCTACCTGGAAGTTATCCAAGGCACGTGCAGGAACTTTGTCCTCGAATCCCCTCATCATATCCCACAGGCCATCTCCACCCCAACTAGAACTATAGATAAAGGGAACTCACTGCAAAGGCAGGCATATCATGTCCCAGAAGAAAGTAAATAACAAGAGAGGATCGACACATATGAGATCGAGGACAAGCTTGAGAGCAAAGACTTTTTCTGTTTACCTTGCTCTGACTATTGCATCAACGGTCATTTGCTCTTGTGGACTCAGATGCCCATTCTCCATGTCAACACTTCTCATCGCCTAGGAACCCATGATAAGTTAGATTGAATGCAAGCAAGAAATCTTTAGGAATCTTAAGCGATAGCTTGGTCGAAAATTCTAAGCAGTATACTGTCACTGTAATTCACGTGATATATTTCTCAATAAACAGACAAACAAAAAAATCAATAGCATAATGTGGCTTAACTTGACCGAACCACAAAAAGCAGATGTTTCCAATGGCCCTTACCGTCCATCAGCAATTATCAGCAAGACATGATGCTGTCCGCTGCTTAGCTCGACAATTTTCATGGCCATCTCGATGATGGGCGCAAAAGATTTGGGCCCTACAGCAAGACAGAAATAGGAAAGCCATGACCAACTGGAGATCAATTGCCAATCTATAAGTGTATACCGGTTCTGTCACAGTAAAACAAAGAAGCACCTGCGAGCCTCAGCCGGGGAACAATTTCTCTGTACCGTGTCAGAAGCTCTTTGTATCCATTGCAGAATCTATCATCTGGATAGAAACTGAAGACATCTTGATCGCACGTGGACTCTGCGAGCATGGAGAGCTAATGACTCCCTGAAACATATTAAAGCACACAAAGGAAAAACTAAGCCAAGCCCTGAACAAAATACCATCTCCAAATCCATAGCAGTGGATCAAGTTGTCCTCATTGAAAGCAGATAATATCTGTCCCATGATCAAAATCGCCCATTCATAGGGATTTGCACCAAACGAGCTACCCACATGTGCAAGCTCTGCTGGTGGAACGACCTGGCACCTGATGTTCGAAAGAAGAGTTTAGCCTATCGGATTCAAAACCGATTAGAAAATTTCAAAAGGATTAAGTGGAAACAAAGACCTGTCCACTTGCTCTTCGTGAAATCAATACTGACGATGAAATTAGAGGACTGGAGGCCAGCTTGGGTGAGGGCAGCAGTAACCTGTCATAAAACCATGATCATATTCACATCAGAACATCAGTGAATGTAAACCAAGGCACAACTTGCACACCGAGTAATAAAGATTAACCAGCAATCAGAAAATCAGATTGCTGCCACATGGATTATCCACAAAAACATGAATTCCCAAATACTCTCCACGAAAGAAAATATTAGAAAACAATGATGGCTGGAGAAATTTACTTATTTTCCATAAGTATACTAGCTAGTTAACAAGAAACCTCTCATCCTGTATGTGGAAGCAGCCCCCTACCAGTCCTATAACTTAGGCCCCCTGCTAGCAAAAAGATCTAGGAAATATGACCTTTTTCGAAGATTTATTGACTAGGGTTCCTCTATACGTTTCCCCGGTGACTATGCTCTCGGGTCTATCGGGCCCTTTTCGTTGCCAATCAAAGTTCATAGTTTCGTAAATTGCATACTTCCGAACACCAATTTCACCGAGAATCATATGCAAATTTTAATTTTTTACATTATTTTGCGTTTAGTTAAGACTAAAATGGGTACGGGGTTTTGTGCTTGGCCCTTTTTTTGTACTGCGCTTTTGATTAGCTAATTTATTTCTGACCTTACCCAAAAAAATAAATAAATAAATAAATTGAATTGCAATGGCCAGGGCAGAGGCACCAAACAAATTATTCACAGAAAAGAAACTTGCATTGTTCATCTGACAAATCCAACGAGCTCACAAAGTTTTGCGCATGCCTCCACAAAAACAGACACACAGAACACACTTAGAACGAGAAGAGAGCGCGGGGGGGGGGGGGGGGGCGCACCATGTACAACGCCGGCATTTGATTTAGACTCTTAACTCGAGTAAGGAGTGATACTTGCGCGCGATCCTCGAATAATTCCAGTCCGGCCTCTTCTTCATCGTCTTTGCCAACTGCCCACAGCCACCGCATTGCCTACTCATCTTTGATACCTTGTTTCCCATCCCTAATTTGTCCTTGCATAAAACTTGAGCAGAGATAGAGAGAGCTTTAAACTACTGCTTCCGGTTCCAATTGAACAAGGAACGCACAAGAAATCTGTGGAGCAAGCAAGTTTTGATTTTGACTATAGAATACCAATCCATTCCTGTTGTTCCAGCCTCAATAAATTTACTTTTGCCCATTCACCCATCCAGTAACCCATCATATATAGAAGCCCTAACAAATCAGCCACGCATATCAATGTTTCATTCCCGGTTATCACCCATCCAAACCATCATCCATTCTTGTCTCGATAATTCCTTATTCCCCACACACGGCATATCTTCAATCCAACAACACAATGCCTGCCTCTTGTTCATGAATCTGGACCAGCGGGGCGATTTCCACAGTGCCCCATATTTGACTTGTCGCTGCTCTGTTTCCAGCCCTGTTCAAAACAAATGAGATTGGAAAGGTGAGAAGGAATCTGAAACACCAGGGTAAATACTACTGTCCCTGGGTCTAATAAACAACAAGTAAAAAGCTAGATACATTCATCGCATAAGAAGGGGAGGAAATATTGTCCCTATAGTTCTCAGCCCTCTGAGGCATGCTTTAAGACGAGAAGCAGCTGTTGGAGACTCCCATTGCTGGAGGGGTTAACTAAATGGGCTTTGGAGGTTAGCTCTGTTAAGCCACCGGGTAATCCATGAAGTTTCTATGTTGGAATTGTCAGGGATTGGGCACACCATTGACAGTTCAAAGCAGTGAGAGCCTTAGTGGCTCAAGAAAGGTCCAGTGTCCTTTTTCTCATGTACTTTGCAGGATGAAAAAGCAACTACAATTCAAGCACTGTTTCATAGTTAAAATCCAGTAGGTAATGGCCATATTTTGGAATGAAGAAATTTCAATCACAGTGGAGTCTCACTCGAAGCATTATATTGATGTTGTATGTAAATTTCAAGACAATAATCATCTTATGAGAGCTACCTTTGTGCATGCCCCGTCTACTTTCTAGGAACATATCTGTTATGGGATGAGCTTTTCAAAGAATCAGGCCCTCCAATACCCTCCCATGGGTTTCTATGGGGCATTTTAATGAGATTTCGTACCATTGGGAGAAAGTAGGGCGTATTATGGCTGAACCCTATCGATGCAATACTTTTAGGGACTTTATCAACCCTGTGCACTGATGTATATGGAAGGTAAGGGCTGTGCATTCACGTGGGCTAACAATGGAGAAGGGGCTGCCTTTGTTAAAGAAAGACTGGATACAGTCCTTTGCACCATGGAATGGAGAACCCTCTTCCCTAATGCTGAATCTTTTGCATTACCAGCTGTACGGTTGGATCACAGCCCTATCTTGCCGTCCCTTTGCCGAGCACAACAAAAAGAAACAAGAATTTCAGATTTGAGGCCCACTGGATAGAGTATGAAGAATATGGGCAGATTATAAAAAAGGCATGGGATTTGGCTGAAATGGAGAATATGAACTTGTCAAGAAAACTACTTGTGGTTAGAAATGCCCTAGTAGATTGGAAATAAAAAATTTGAAACACTAAAGGGAAATTTTGTGGATGAACCGAGAGTAGCAGGATAAAACAAATTCTTCCATCGTTCCTCATGATAAAGAGAGCGCAGTTTCTTCAGAGAGAGATTGAGAAGCAATGGAGAAAGGAAGAAATGTATTGGGGGGTGAGATCAAGAATCAAATGGCTGAATTGGGGCGACAAAAATACCAAATATTTCCATGCAACTACTATTCAAAGAAGACAATGAAATCGAATCTCAATGCTAAGGAACTCTAATGGAGGATGATTCGGGATGAGAAGCAGCTAAAACAGCAAACAATCTTATATTTTCGAGAACTTTATACTTCTGTGGGGCATCGCCATTTTGAACTGATTGTGACTTAGCTGCCTCCTATGATGGTGGAGGATATTAATGAGGCCCTCTACTTGCAGAAATATCTCTGCAGGAGGTTTCTGAGGCTGCCCACCATTTAGCTAAAGCTCCAGGTCCTGATGGTTTAAATGGACTGTTCTATAGTCACAACCAAGAGGATGTTCAGTCATCAGTATTTCAGGAAGTGAGAAACTTCTTTGAGACAGGAGCTTTAAATCCTGAGCTGAACAGAGCACATATTACCCTCATCCCCAAAACTCCTAACCCTGAAAATTTGGACCAATACCGCCTCATTAGCCTATGTAACTTCTCTTACAAGATCATCTCAAAAGTCCTAGCAAACAGACTGAAACCATGGCTAAGTGAAATCTCACATGAGCAAAGTGCGTTTGTAAGAGGTGGACAAATTCAGGATAATAATTTTATTGTCCAAGTCGTCCTCCATCAACTCAAAATTTGGGAGAGGAATTTCAGGCTGTTAAAATTAGACATGCGATAGGCATACGATCGAATCGGATGGGAAGTCTTGAGAGATTGTTCGTTAAAGATGGGTTTTCATGTCAAAAGGGTAAAGTGGGTAATGTCATGTGTCACCAAGCTCTCCTTTAGCGTCTAATGAAAAAGGCAATAGAGCATGGAAAAATCAAAGGCATCCAGCTGAATAGGTTTTGCCCTACTTTAACTCATCTACTGTAATAATCTACTTGGACGGTACCATAAAGAAATGTCAAGGCGTGGCTGAGGTACTAAACCGATCTTGTTTTGCTTCAGGTCAAGCTACTAACCTAAACAAATGGGGGATGTTTTTCAGCAAAAACTGTCCTCAAGGTTTGCAGCAAAACATGTTAGCTAAGTTGAGAGTACTAGAAATCGAAAAAAACTGGAAAGTACTTGGGGATTTCATCTGATTGGGGCGAAACAAAAACACAAATGTTCGTGGATCTTGGCAAGAGTAAATATGAGGTTAGAAGGATGGAAGAAAAGTTGATGTCAAGGCAGGCAAAGAAATTCTCATTAAAGCAGTAGTGCAAGCCATCCCATGATATGTAATGTCAGTCTTTAAAATGCCCGTCGCTATTTGCCAGGGCATTGAAAAAAGAGTAGCGAATTTCTAGTGGACGACAAATGAATAAAAACCTGGGTTCCATTGAAAGAGGTGGGAGATTCTCAAAACCAGAAAAGATAATGGTGGGTTGGGCTTTCGAGACTTAAATTCATTTTAACAAGGCGAAGTTGGGAAAACAGGCGTGGCAATTGATACAACCCCCCCCCCCCCCCCTTTCCCTCCTTTCTTATGGTGCCAATTACTAATAGGCCTTTATTTCCCTCATTCTGAGTTCTGGATAGCGGCCAAAGGGTATCGAACTTCATGGGGTTGGCAGTCTCTCATTGTCAGCAGAGGAGTGATTTATCCCTCAATGAGGTGGGCAGTAGGGAAGGGGGAAAAGATAAATATTAGAGAAGCCAAATGGCTCCGTAGAGGAATGACTGGGGGTCCAGCGAACAGAGATGAACCAACCAGGGTTTCTGAGCTAATTTTTAGTGACATTCCAGCTAGGAATGAACAGCTTTTTACGAATATGTTCAATAAGCAAACGACCAAAGAAATCCTCACAATTACTTTGGGATCGCAAGCGAAAGAGGATAAGCTGGAAAGAGGATAAGGTGGTCTGGACGAACACAAAGTCGGGGGTTTACACAGTAAAGAGCGGGTGTGATAAAATAAGAGAGAACGAGGCAAAATACAGCATAATCACAGCCTCGTCTTCCTATCAAATCCCTCGTGCTCTACGGACAAAAATATGGACTAATACAAGCCTGAAGATCAAATTTTCCTTGTGGGGAATTTGCCAAAATGCTTTGCCAACAAAGGAAATTTTATTAAGGCCAAGTATAGAGGAAAATAGTACCTGTGACCTGTGTAAGGAGCACCCAGAAACCCTGGTGCATCTCTTCCTGCTCTATCCCTGGACTTGTCGAGTTTGGTTGGACCCTACATTACAAATCCAAGTTTCGCCTTATGGTCTTACTAGAATCGAAGACTGGATCCTTAATTTCAGACATACCTCACTGAGCATTGATCTAGTTGCTTTCATTCTCTCGTGATATGGAAGAGCGGAATAACTCTGTTTTTAGCAAACCGGATCTAGACCCACAGCGCCTTGTTAGCTTGGCCATGGCAGAAGATCAGTGTTTCGCTCGCTTACCCTCAAGGTCAGTATCCTCGCTCGAGCTCCTTTTCGAATTTGGCTCTCTCTCTCTCTCAAATCTTGAAACTTTCCTACTTTCCTGAATATAGAGGATGTCCAAAGAGCCCGAGTCAATTGCCTCGCCTGAGTCAGCCGCCCCTCTCCGCTCGCTTACCCTCAAGGTTAATATCCTCGCTCGAGCTCCTTTTTGGATTTGGCTCAAATCTTGAAACTTTCCCTTAAATCTGCTTTCACCCATTTAGCTTCGTTGAATTACATTATTCTTATAAATAATTTATTCTAGGTGGTTGGGAACTCTGACGAATTCTAAGTGCTTAGTTTGAATCTGCTTTCACCCATTTAGCTTCGTTCAATTACATTATTCTTATAAATAATTTATTCTAGGTGGTTGGTAACTCTAATGGATTCTAAGTGCTTATTTTGAATTTGCTTTCACCCATAAGCCGCATGATAGATGCAGCAGATTGTGCATCTTAATTTTGACGTTTCGCTTTTGTTTGTGTTCTTACCATTGTTTGTTCTTGTTGGCTTGCCAACACCAAAAAAACTTCTAATTAGCTTACCATCAGCTTCAAAGAACTTGTTTATCTTTAGTTTGGTACCATTCTTTCCCTTGTTGTACTCAATAGAAATAGAGAAAGAGGAGGCTTTTCTATTTCTCCAAACTCCAACGCACAATTCTCTCACAATTTAGAAATTCCTATGATGGTGGAAAAGAATACTCCGAACAAGCTAGTGGCAACTCAAATACACGGAGTAGGAAGACGGCTTTTTTCCTCTCCAAAGTCCAAGGGAGAATATGAAGGGGGGTGGTATTCTGAAGATAGCACTAGGATCCTCCAGACCGACGAACTAAACATCAAGAAAAGTGCAATAGGAGGTTTTGAGATCTAGACAAACACTGGGATTCTAGGCAGCCACACAAGTGCGTGAGGCTAGCTATCCGCTAGACGGCTCTAGAAGAAACGCTCCACCAAGGTACACCTCCCAAGACGGGTTCAAGAAGAACGCTTGAGGAGGAGTTGGGCATGCTGACCTATAGCACCACTTCCTTGCGGGATACAGCAGTGGCTTATTTTAAGGCAAAAAATGATGAAGGCTTGGATTGGATTGGTCTTTTGCACATGGTTATCTTGGGAGCAACAGCAGCATTAACAATGTTAGGCAGCTTAAAACATTCTAGGGTCTCGATGGATTAGTCTGGACATTTTTCGAGAGCAAGCACTGTGGTGATGATGATACTCGTGCTTTACGAGGCTATCAAACACAGATGCTACTCTAGGTGTATGGGCATACATTTTTTATTCATCTAAATTGTGGTGAATATTGCAACAAATAGCTATGGGAACGAAAACTAGCAACCAATGTTGACAGAACGTATTAGATGTCTAAGATGTCAATGAGAAAGGTGACAATGTTAATATCCATACAATGTTGCAAAAACAATTGCTTGTGGGGATTTTTTTTTTTCATTTCCACCACAATTTGGATGAACAAAATCATATGCCCATACACCTAAAGTAGCTAGAAGTAGCTCTAACCAATTTGTTGTGTGCGTCATCAGAACAAAGAAATTCATGATGGTTCCCCTCGCACTTTAGGCAATTGCACCTCGAGCATCAACTCCATTTGCATTAGATAGCCGCGTAAAGCACCAGTATCATCATCACCATAGTGCTTGCTCTCGAAAAATGCCCAGCCTCAATCCATCAGAACCCTTAAATTTTTTTAGCTGCTTGA
Organism: Psidium friedrichsthalianum; assembly: GCA_019149425.1. NCBI lineage: Eukaryota > Viridiplantae > Streptophyta > Magnoliopsida > Myrtales > Myrtaceae > Psidium > Psidium friedrichsthalianum. The sequence goes on from JAGVVM010006106.1 coordinate 13,755, forward strand.
CATTGTTAATGCCACTACCGCTCCCACGATAACCATGCACAAAAGATCAATCCAATCCAGGCCTTCATCATTTTCCGCCTTAAAATAAGCCACTGCCAAAGCCCGTAAGGTAGTGGTGCTATAGGTCAGCATGCCCAACTCCAACTCAAGTGTTCCTCTCAGGCCAATCTTGGGGAGGCGTATCTTGGCGAAGTGTTTCTACCAAAGCCGTCTAGTGAATGGCTAGCCTCTCTCACTTGTGTGGCTGCCCAAAATCTCAATGTCTGTCTAGATCCCTCGGAACCTCCTACTGCACTTTCTTAATATCTACTTCGTTAGTCTAGAGAATCCTAGTGCTGTCTTTAGGATTTCCCCCTCCTCCATATTCTCCCTTGGACCTTGGAGAATAAAAAAAAAAGCCACCTTCCAACTCCTCGTATCTGATTTGCCACTATCTGAACCTTGTTCAGAGTTTTCTTTCCACCATCTCAAGAATTTCTAAATTGTGATGGCAGGACTCCAACGTAATTGGAGAGAATTTTGCGTTGGAGTCTAAAGAATCCGTCAGGGCTCCCAACTACCTAGAATAAAATTATTTATAACAAACAAAGTGAATTCAACAAAGCTAATGTGTGAAAGCAGATTCAGGTGAAAGTTTCAAGATTTGAGCCAAATCCGAAAAGGAGCTCGAGCGAAGATATTAAGCTTGAGAGTAAGCAAGCAAAGGGCGACTGACTCAAGCTCTTTTGACATCCTATATATTCAGGAAAGTAGGAAAGTTTCAAGATTTGACACAGAGAGAGAGAGCCAAATCCAAAATGGAGCTCAAGCGAGGATACTAACCTGAGGGAAAGCAAGCAAGAGGGGCGGCTGACTTAGGCTAGGCGACTGACTCAGGATCTTTGGACATCCTATACATTCAGGAAAGTAGGAAAGTTCCAAGATTTGAGAGAGAGATCCAAAAAGACGGCGAGCGAGGATACTAACCTTGAGGGTAAGCGAGCGAGAGAGGCAATTGACTCGGGCGAGGCGAGGAGAGGCGGCATGGCAAGGCCGCAGTGTCATCATTATGCGAGAGCAAGAAGAGTACGAGGAGGTACAAAGAGTGAGAGAGAATACAATGAGATTGGGGCGAGTGAGGCAAGTAACGACTAGACATGAGATTATCGTTTCCTAATGATGCTATATTCTTCCTCGACAATATTGCTTCACTTCAGGGCAAGCGATTAACTACAAGTACAGAATATATTTCAGAATTGGCCGTCCACAGGATCTTCGCAAGAATATGGCCTATGAATTGAGAGTACTGGTTATCGATAAAATAGGGAAATATCTAGAAATTCCCCTAATATTGGGGTCAACCAAAAAAACAAATGTTTGCTTGGATCCTAGCAGGAGTTAACATGAAACTGGAGGGCTAGAAAGAGAAGTTAATGTCGAAGGCCAGAAAGGAAGTGCTAATCAAAACAATGTACAAGCCTTGCCCTAATATGCTATGTCTATCTTTAAGATCCCAATTAGCGTGTGTAAACCAATCGAGAGACAGATCGTATCCTTTTGGTGGAAACAAAATGACACATGTGCTAGGCTTCATTGGAAGAAATGGGACCACCTAAAAGTCAAGAAAGACAATGGAGGGTTGGGATTTCGAGATTTAATGACTTTCAACAAAGCGAAGCTAGGCAAACAAGCTTGGAGGCTTTCACATCGCCTTGAGCCCTTTGGAGCGGTCTTTTGAAGGGTATCTACTATCCAAGAGGGGAATTTTGGAATGCAGGTAAGGGATACAAGCCTTCATGGGGATGGCAAAGTCTATTGATGGGCAAAGATTCTATTGTAAACGACATACAGTGGTCAGTGGGCGATGGGAAATCAATACACATACAGGAAGACGAGTGGTTAATAGCCAGAGTGATAGGAGGTTCAGCAAATCGGGGGACCCCGAGTGGTGAGGGGGTTGATCAATCAGGAAGATATGGTTTGGAACGAGGAGAAACTGAATGATCTTTTTGAGAAGAACATAGTGGATCAAATTAGGTCCATACCACTAAGCAGAACACAGGAAATGACAAGGTAGTGTGGAAAGGAAACAAAGATGGGACCTTTTCTGTAAAGAGAACACACAACAAGCTACAATCAGAAGCACAGCAGCAAAACACAACCCAAGCATCCTCTTCATACCAAGTTCCCCAAACACTATGGACCAGAATATGGAAATTAAACTCCTACCCCAAAATTCGACCGTTCTTGTGGAGTGTATGCCACAACGCAATTCCAACAAAAGAAAATCTTCACAAAAGGAAGGCCTTACATCAACCCACTTGCCAATTATGTCACCAAATGCCAGAAACAGTAGAGTATCTATTTCTGTGATGCCCCTGGACAGAAGCAATACGGGCGGATACCAAGCTGAAAGTGAGAATCATGGAGAACAGGATTACGAGAATGGATTCATGGGTACATCAACTTCTCGAAGCAAAGGAAAACTCACTGAGCCTTGCAGGAGTGTTATGGTTGCGCTGGAATGCAAGAAATGCTTTCATTTTCAGTTCCCGAAAATTGGATCCTACCTCTGTTGTGGATGAAGCCTTCGCAGAAAGCTTCACGAGGTGGAATCGCGAGGCGAAATGTGAGGATTATGATTCAAAAAACCTACCTGCAAAGTGGATTCCACCACCGAGAGGGGCTCTGAAATTCAATGTTGATGGGTCGTGGACAGACGGATCAATGGAAGGATCAATTGCCAGAGCGTGTCGGGACTTTAACTGCGTAATTGTCGACGGCTTCGCAAAGACGTGCCGAGCTTCATCAGTGATTGGTGTGGAAACCCTCGCTCTGGTTGAAGAAGGAAACTGCAGATGGAGAGCGACAGCTTATCACTTGTTCATTTTGTTGAGGGACCTGCTCAAAGCCCATGGTGTATATGGGGCCTGGGTAGAAGATTGCAAGATTTTGATGGGTTAGCTTCATTCCGTCTGAATGAATAAAATGAGTAACTTTTACCCCAAAAAAGGGCAAGTAACGGCTAGAAGTCAGTCTGTAGTTGAAACAAGGCATTGCATTTCAAAAGGGGGAGTGAGGCAGGTAACGGCTAGAAGTCGTTTTATAGTTGAAATGGGTTTCAAAAAAATTCAAACGCTAAATCAAAGGGGAAAGATGACAGGACCGAACCTTAAAGCCAAAAATCTACTCGACTTGTTGTAAGTATGTAACCCAGCACGTGCGTCGTTATTGTGCTGCTTCTGCGTGGCCGAGACTCTCTCCTCCAGGATCCGCGCCTCCCCAGAGAAACAATGGGCGGAAACGACTCGAGGATCCTGAGTTTGTGGCCAGGGGACCTGAAGGGTGTTCTTGGTTGTCTTCCAGCTGTCGAGCGCCCATTTTATGGGGACGCCCATTTTATGGGGACTGCGGAGGCTGAAGGTGAAGAAACATGAGGTGGGCGGGGTCTCGCGGCGGTGGGCGAAGGAGAGAGGGTGGAGGAAGGATTTGAAGGAGAGCCAGGAAGAAGGAGAGGGGGAGGAGAGAGAAAGTGTGAAGTTTCGGGAGAGAGAAGTATAAGCTCCTTGCTGTAGTTGGGGTTTACTGAGACTCCCATGGACTGCTAATTGACGGCTTTGTAAAGAAAATCCATGCTTTATTGGCTCTTGGCAAAAACCCTAGCTCCGCCAGAGGGACTATCGACCGGGGAGAGGACACGCCAATTATGGAAGAAAGAGGAAGTGTTCTGATTTGCAAGTGCTCACACTGTCCAATTGCTTATCAGGTGTGGAATTCGTCCTAGGCTAGGCTAAAAGTCCATGGACTATTCGATCAATTGTGGTGAATTGCCAACAGCTTCTAGCTTAAATGGATGGTGTTTCTTTACCCTCTTGTTCAGGTTGCGGATTGAGTGGCAAAGGCTGATCGGAAGGTAAAAACTCCAAATTAAAATACCTATAATAAATAGAAAGTAAAAACTCTAAATTGGTATACTCGTGAACTAACACCTGTCATCAAATTCAGTAATTTAACATTAAATTTAATAAAAACTGACAAAGGGTAAATTTATCATAAGTATACTAATTTGGGGAAAATTTGTCATAAATATACCCGTTTGAAATTTTCGTGGTATTAACCCTTTCTTAAAAAAAATGTATTTTCAAAGGAAAGAAAAGAAGGAAAAAAAAATCACCACCGTTCCTTTAATTGGAAAAGCTCAAAGCTACTCGATTATGCAAATGGAAAAAGTTTGAAGGCTTAGCCATACAAATTCAAAATTTTGGATCGTAATTGCATTTTCGAATATCGATTGCGACTATCCCAACAAAATAAATATCCAGCACCTCAATCAGCAAAAATTCATGATGGCCCAAATGCTGCATAGACTTTTATATCTAATTGTATTTCAATCGTAGAATAAGACTCATTCTTTAAGAAGATGGGTGCTTCTTCTTTTTTGTGGCCTACGGTCAGCAACTTCCGTGATGAGTTTTACGATTTTAGTAAATATATCCCAAGTCTCAAGCAACTTGTTTGACAGGCCCAACATATGGTGCAAGAATTTGTCAATCCCGTGTGCTTTTGGTATATCAAACGTTTGCGTTAAACAGGAACTGGAGGAGGTTACGTTGCATTCGATTCTAACCCTGTTTTCTCTCTTTTGCTTTCTTCTTTATGACCAGCGAATGATTGATGACATGATATGTCGCTGCAAACACTACTCTTTGACCAATTGGATGCAAAATTTCAAAGAAAACAATTGATGATGAACGAATGGCTTTGGCTTTTAACATTATGATAGCCATTTGCTTTTCCACCTTTGCTTTTCTACCTTCTAATTAATCATGACTCAGAATTTGGAAAGAAGAGAGAGCGAGAGGAATGAGAATTTTGAATGGAAAAATGAAATTTTTATTTATTTCATTGGGAATTTCCGTGAGAAGTAGGAGTGAGCAAATCGAACCGACCGGACCGGGACCGCCCGGACCAGATCTAGACCGGTGGTCCGATTTTGGTTCTAAGGGGTCCAGTCCGATTCTCGGTTTCAAGGACATAGGACCGAATCGTATCGCTCAGACCGGACCGATCAATTTTTTTTAATTTTTTAAAAGCAACTTAATGTTTACTTGTTAAAAAAGTCTCACGGTGTAATGTCCATCACTCAATGAAGTTACAAAAGATTTCAACCTAAGTCCTAATTGTCTTGATGCAATGCAAAGAAAATATTTTCTTCAAGAGAATTATCGATGAGCAAATAATTATGGTGCACTTTTTTTGTGCATGTCATCGGTCCAATGGAACCACCCGAGAATCGGACCAGACCAATGGTCCGATTTCGATTCCGGCAAATTGGGAATTCTTGAGGAGAACTGAACTGGACTAGGAACGAATCACCTCTAAGAAGAAGTAGAGAGGTTATTTAGATTATAAAAAATCTTCTGCTTCTTCATTCTTCCACCTTAAAAGGCCTCCTCAAAGGATTCAAGTAGAGAGATGAGATTCCACGCAATCTGTTCTGCAGAGCTGGTGGTACATGATCTCTGGACTCGAGTGAAATGATCAACCATAATCTGAGTATACTTTAATAATGAACAGTGAATACATGTAAATCTCACTCATATTAATAATAATCCCCCATTAGTGAATACTTTAATGCAGGGCAATATTAAGAGAATCTACTTTTCTGAGGAATCGTCTTTATCTTCTGCACCAAAATCCTGTTCGGAGACAGAAGGCGAAACGGCTGAGAAGATTTCAAGAAAAGGGACCCGTCCCGTTCTGCTCTTTCTCTTGAACACACACTGTGACAGTGCTAGTTGTTGCCAAGTTTCCTAATATGCAAACGAAGTGCACTAACAAGCGCAGTTGCAACACAAAGTGAACCAACAAGCGACACACATTACATGAAACTAAAGTTTGCAACACAAAATAAGTCACCGGGCGCACCGTCGAAGTTGATGAAATCTCTGTGGGGGACTCACACCAGCTCCTTCAGTAGGGCTCCTTCGGATTTCAGCTGAAAATGGCCACAGAGTCGTGCAAGAGTCGAGAGTTGGAAGAGCTGGGAAAAGACGGTGTCAGGAAGCGAGTGCCGAAACTTGGAATTCGGTGGCTGGAGCTGGTCCGAAGCCACAACCCACACCCGTGATGAGCTTCGCGGAACGGATGAGGGATTTTGGGGGGGAGAGAGAGATGGCTTGGAGACCGAGGATTTTGTGGGTTTTAAATTTTACTCTGTGGGAGCCCCGCTTTGCCACGTGGCAATCTCTGAGTAGTCTAACTCAGAGATACACCGACGCTCTAGGAGCACCCAACATTTTCTCAACTTCCCAATGGGATTTTTTCCTCCTCTGGGTATAAGTTCATCACATGGACATGCCACGTAGATCTCGTGCTATCAAAATTAATTTGCAAAATAGAGAGAGAAAACTATTAAGGGGATGTTGAAAAAAGGCCTCGTAAGATATAGACGAAGTGGCCGAATATGCAATACTTGTGTTTTCAAATAAAGCACCGCAAGCCTGACTCTCAATTCTCTCTGCCTTTGATGTAGTTTTCTCTCTACCTATTGTGTAGCTATGGCTTCCTCTTGTCAACCCACAAAAAACCATAACCCTAAGATTACCCATTGCCCAAATCATCCACCTTGATTTCCATCTTCATCTTCGCTCTTGCATTTTTCTTGTTTTTGATTCCTCCCAGTTGCGTGTTCCGCCCATTCTCTCTTCCCTTTTAAAACCCTAGATCAAAAATCAACAAAAATCTCCAATCCCTACCCACCCACACAATGTACCCCATTAACTCACTGTTTTCTTCGGGATTCCATCCTCTTCTGTTCCTATCGTCCACTGTCACCAAAACCCTACACACATTCTCGCCCACAGCCCTGTTGCTCTCAGTGCTGTTTGATTGGATTCCGCAGTGAAAACTTTACATCTGCTACGTGCCTGATATGGAAAAGGAAAATGGAGCTACTGAACGCTTGGAGAACCTGTGTAATAAACTGGGTAAGTTGCTTAATGAACAGAAAATTACAATCTATGATGATGAATTCTCAGAAGTCAAAATTCTGGAATGTTATCTTTCGTTGGTGGGACAGCCATACAGAAACCCCAGTTACAATATCCAAGCTCTCCAGACGGCTATAAAAAAAGCTTGGAGAAGTGAAAATGTCATTATTAAACCTCAAGGCAATGGCCTTATTTCATTCAACATTCAGCAAGGAAGAGGTAAAAAATAGGGTGAAGGGGGTCTTGGTCTTTCTCCAATCACCTCTTGCTCCTGAAAAACTGGGAGCTTGACCTACCCCTTCACTGCTGCGAATTTACTCACTGTGCTTTCTAGGTGAGAATCCCTAGTCTATCGCTTGAATGGAACTCTGTGGGAATCATAGAAAAAATAGCTAGCTCTTTGGGAAGGGTTCTACCGGTGAAATCGGATGTTGGAGGCCCTACAACACAGAAAATAGTGAAAGCAAAAGTGGAATTAGATCTGCAGAAAGAATTGAGAGCTGGATATTTGGCTCGGCATAGGGGGAAAAAATTGTGGCTAGACTTCAAATGTGAAAGACTGCCTTTCTTTTGCTACTTATGCGGGAAAATTGGGCATTATGCAAGTTTCTGCTCTGAAATTCCATACAACGAAGAAAAATTTTCAAACAAGATGGATAGTTGCTTTGGGAGCTAGCTAAAAACAAAGAATGTAGATCGTAGCCCTTTTTGGGATGTCTTTTACAAGAAAGAAGAGAAGGATAACTTGATGAAGTAACTCTCGAGACCCTAGACCAGAGGCAAGACATGCTGGTTGATGAGCACCAATTAGATGTTTCCAAACCTTTAGGAAACTCAAAGAAGAGAGCATCTGAACTCTTACTTTCTGAACCTGGTGACACAATTATACATAACCCAGTCAGCTCAACCACTGGAAAAGATGTTCTAATGATCATAGGAACCAGTCAGAAAAAGGGTAAGGGTAATATGATAGAATCAGCAAATTCAGAAGGGAGAAACAGTAAAAGGGCCTCTGGAACCCCTGTTATTAAAAAACAGAAAAGATCTAACTCAGACAAGGCTCCAGCTCTAGCCTTAACCTGGTTGGATGAATCACAACTACTTGAAACCCCTGTTTGCATGACTGAAGACACTAACATTCGGGCTTTGGTAGCTAGCCGTAATAAGCCACCGAGTTACAAATGGAAAATCTTATGTTGGAACTGTCAAGGACTGGGTACGCCCTTGACAATCCAAGCACTAAGGGTCATAGTGGCTCAAGATAGGCCCGACGTGGTTTTCTTAATGGAGATCAAGAATCAAGAGATGGTTATTCGCAGAAACAACAGAAAGCTAAAGTTTCAAAACTATTTCGTTGTTAATCCTATAGGGATTGGAAGAAAGAATGGATCTTGTAGGATTCCCAAGAAATTCTTCGATTTCTTCCGAAAGCAGATGATTCTTCTCTCCTTCTCACGCTTCGTGAATAGCTAGGAATATCTAGAAAGGCATTTAGAGAATCAATCTGATTCTAGCTTTGTTCGTTACATTTGAAGAAAGGAAGGATCCCAAAGAATCGATCTTTTTTCGTTGTTGAATCTCTCTTTATTGATTATTGTGTGATATTCCGAATCCTCATTACTAATAGAATCGAAATGATCTCTAGATTGATCAGAAGATCCTTTCAATTGGCTAGAGTCCACTACTTAAATGAAACTAGATCTTGTAAAATCATATTGAATATTTGACGATACATTCCGTACCTTGCTAAAAAACCGATCCTTGTTTACCAATCACACATTGTCTAACCAAATCCAATTCTCTCTCGATATGTTCCTCAAAAAATCCGATTCGGGCGGATTTTTCCCCCAACTAACAAAGAGATCTTGGCAAAATGCCACATGAAATTGAGCACAATTTTGCAAAGAAATAGCCCACTTGTTTCTCAAGAAAAGATGGGAAATATGCTCAATATCATTTGATTGAATAGTTGACCCAGCTCGTTGTTGTATGAAGAAACCCTCCACTTCGATTGGTATTTTTTCACGAAAAGTAAACATGAGAACAAATCCAGTCTTTAACTAAGATTCCAAATAGCTGTCGCGAATTCAAGTTAATTATACACAAAAAGCAAACATGAGAACACAAATCCAGTCTTTAACTAAGATTTCAAATAGCTATCGCGAATTCAAGTTAATTATGTTTTGCCTCTTACTCGAAGAAAGACGATAAAAAATTTCCCAATCATTGTATTTCCAGATCGGATCATCCATATAATATACAAAAAGAAACTCCAAACCTATACAAGGTGCTGGTCTCAATCTCGCTTGGTGGTGTCTCTCTCGATGATTGTTGAGTCAACATTGATTTCGTGCTTGAGTTGGAGGGTCCTCCCTCCATCCATCCATCGAGTCAAGTAATTTGCTATCGAAAATTATTCCGCCGCCTATATCATCTCATGCTTCTTGTTTCTCCGAATTGGTTCCTAATCTGAGTTAATCAAGATTCGCCATCAAGAGAGGCAAAGGGAAGAGCCTTTACTTTAGGCTAGTCTCGGCATTCACGCAATTCCCCCGTCCATCGATCGATCACACGAGTACGCATCTAGTGGCATTGATGTGGAATGAGGGTTTCACTTTAGATGTAAATTCAGCTTTAAGTGAATATATTGATGTCACCATGGAGGACACTGAGGGAAGGAGTCTGTTCAGAATGATCTATGTCCATGCACCAACAAATTTTCGAGAGAGATTGAGATTATGGGATCAAATAAAACTTTTAAGTGCCCTTGACTCTTTACCATGGGTATGCATAGGGGATTTAAATGAGACTTTATATTATTGGGAAAAAGTGGGAAGAAAAATGACTGAACAATACAAGATGCAAGCTTTTAGTGAGTTCCTAAATGACTGTGGGCTTATGGACAAGGAAAGTCAGGGCTGAGCATTTACTTGGGCGAATAATCGGGAAGGAATGAATAACGTGGAAAAAAAAAGGCTTGGTGGGACAATTTGCTGCACAAACTGGAGAGTTTTATTCCTTGAGGCTGAGGTCTTCGCGCTACCAGCCATTGGTTCTAACCACAGCCCTCTTTTATTATCGTTATCAGCTGATAAGGTCAAGAGGAAGAAAGCTTTTAAATTTGAAGCCTTTTGGCTGGATTATGAGGAGTGTGGGGATACTATTAAGAGCTTCTAGAACCAGTTCAGCTTGGATGGTGCAAGGTTAACGTAGAGAATCAACAAAATAACTGCCGAGCTAACTAGATGGAGCAAACAGAATTTTCAAAATAGTTGTAAAAAAATTCTGCAGCTAAAAGAGGAATTTCAAGGCTTGACAAACTCTCCCTCGATACACCCCAACTTGAATAGAGAAAAAGAACTTTCTGCAGAAATGGAGAGATTGCGTCAAGAAGAAATGTATTGGGGATTGAGGTCAAGAATTAGCTAGCTCAAATGGGGGGATAAAAACACCAGATTTTTTCATGCTACGATGATCCAAAGAAGACAGAGGAATAGGATTTCAATGATTAAAAATGCTGATGATGTCTAGGTTAGAGATACCAAAAGCATGAAAGAGATGACAGTGTAGTTCTCAAAGATCTATATACTACTGCTGGTCCTAGAAATTTTCATCCAACCCTACAGAAATGCATAAAAACTATCTGGAAAGAGATAAATCAGCATCTAGAAGCAGAGATAATGATGGAATAGGTCCAGAAAGTTCCGCTCATATGGGTTCCACTAAAGCACCAGGGCCGGATGGTTTGAATGGGCAATTTTATCATTGCCATTGGGAAAACATCAAACAAGGTGTCTTTGAAGAGGTACAAGCCTTTTTTTAGCACTGGTGTTCTGAATCCTGAATTGAATCGAACTCATATCGCCTTGATACTAAAAGTCCAAAATCCGGAAAGGTTGGACCAATTCAGACCCATTAGCCTATATATATATATATAAAATCATTTCAAAAGTCTTGGCAAACGGATTAAAACCATGGTTACTCCAAATCATAGCTAAAGAGCAACGTTCATTTGTTGGGAGTAAGACAATATTCTGATTGTATAGGAAGTGTTACATCAATTAAGAATCAGAAAGAGAAAGTAAACGTTCCAGGCTGTTTTAAAACTAGATATGAAAAAGGCCTATGATAGAGTTGAATGGGATTTTCTTGAAGCTTGCTTGCTAAAGATGGGATTCAGCGAGTGGTGGGTACAAAGAGTAATGATTTACGTGACCTCTGCCTCTTTCGGTGTGAAGTTTAATGGTGAACCCCTACCTTATTTTCAGCCTACTAGAGGTATTCAACAAGGTGACCCCTTATCCCCATTGGCCAATACCCTCACGTCTTTGATGAGAAAAGCAATCCAAGAAGGGACTTTAGTGGGAATAAAACTAAACAGATTCTGCCCAACCTTGTCTCATCTCCTATTTGCCGATGACTCAATTTTCTTCTTAAATGGGAAAGTGAAAGAATTCCAGAACGTAGCAATGATTTTGAATGAATACTGCCTAGCTTCCTGGCAAGAAATTAATCGTAATAAATCTAGCATCTCTTTTTGTTCAAGCTGCCCACAGTCTTTGAGGAGAAATATGGCAGCAGAACTCAAAGCCCCAGCAATCGAAAAAATTGGGAAGTATTTTCGGAATACCTTTGGATTGTGGGGCTTCAAAAAGGAGATATTTTCATGGATTTTGGCTAGAGTTAACAGAAAGCTAGAGGGTTGGAAGGAAAATTTAATCTCGAAGGCTGGAAAAGAAGTACTGATTAAAGCTGTGGTACAAGCAATCCCCCAATATGCCATGTCCATTTTTAAAATCCCAAAGTCAATCTGCCAATCCATTGAAAAGAGAACGGCAGCATTTTGGTGGAAAAATGGCGAATCTCATAAGGGATTACATTGGAAAAGGTCGAAGGTACTTGAAACAAGGAAAAATGAAAGGGGGCTCGGATTCAGAGATCTACAGACTTTTAACAAAGATATGCTGGGTAAACAGGCATGGAGAATATCTCAAGACAGGTCAGCCTTATACAGTAAAGTTTTAAAAGGAATTGACTTTCCTCATCCTCATTCTGGAATGCAAGGAGGGGTTCTCGCCCCTTATGGGGGTGGCAAAGTCTGGTGATGGGAAGAGACAATATTGCTAAATTAGTGAGGTGGACTATGGGTACAGGGAAAGATATCAACATCAGAGAAGATACATGACTAAAGAAAGGGATTATAGGGGGACCAGCAAACAGGAACGACCCTAAAACAGTGGATGAACTAATTATTCACGGGGATATGTGTTGGGATGTTCACAAACGCAGAAGTTTTTTCGATGAACAAACAGTGAAGGAGATTCTAACCATGCCACTAAACCATTCAGCTAAACAGGACAAGCTGAGATGGACTAAATCAAAGTCAGGGATCTATACAGTCAAAAGCGTCTGTAACTCCATCCGAGACAGGGACAAACCACACCGAAACACACAAGCAAAATCATCTTTGCAGCCATCCAGACAGCTCTGGCTCTAGATTTGGAGTATCAATTTGCCCCCAAAATTAAAACTGTTATCTGGAGATATGTCAAAATGCTATTCCCACTACAAAGAATCTCTACAAGAGAAAGACATTACCGTCGCCAGCATGCCCTTTCTGTAAGCAGGAATCAGAGTCAATGGAGCACCTTTTCCTTCTCTACACTTGGATCGAAGCTATCTGGAACGACCCTAAAGACAACATACAAATCTCGCGTCAAAACATAACTAGATTTGAAGCTTGGTTATAAGATCTAGTGCCACAGATCGAGAACTTACTTTCCTTTGAAGAGATCACGTCCCTGCTATGGCTCCTGTGGAAAGCAAGGAACGAATTCGTTTTCAAAAAAAAAAAAAACAGATTCGAAGTCCATTATAGATGCAGCAAAGATAATTCCCGAAAGTTTTAGCAAATGGAACTCACAAAGATCAAATCTTTACACGGAAAAAGCTCAACCGACAAAGATTTGGGTCTCACCGAAGCCACGAACCTTTAAAATCAATGTTGACGGAGCTTTTCACGAAGGCGCGACTGAAGGGTGATATCAGGTGTCCTCCAGGATGAGACGGGAGCGCTGCTGGATGGTCTCGCCATCAAAGATCCCTCTCCGCCGGCGATCCAAATGGAGGCATTGGCTTTGGTAGAAGTACTGAAGAAATTCATGTCGAGGAGAGAGAGTATTAATGAGGTGGAGTCAGATGGTTCGGAATTGATTAAGGAAGTATAACAGAAGTCTCTAGTGACTTGGACGATTGAGCCGTTGACCGCTGAAGCCTAAGAACTCGTGGACCGCTTACAAATGCCCTTCTCTGGCCCACTGCTGCAAATCAACAAACAAAGAGGCAGATTAGGTCGTAAAACCCATCTTTTCAATGATCTTCCTCCCTCGTGGGTACTTAGGCCTCCCCAACTTTTACGAGACCTTTTATATTTAGATGTCCCTTTTTTGGTCGCTTTATTTTTGAACTCTATGGGTAACTTATAATATATTAATTCTTTTTCGATCAATAATAATAATAATAATAAAGTATGGATTCTGTTAATGCTTCAAGGGTGATTTACTCAAATTTAATTAGCTGAGTCCAAGCTATAAATCTCCCTGTTAAGAAGGATTTTTTTTCTTTCTCTATTATAAGCATCTATTTATTACTAAAAAAAATAAACATTCTTTTTTTTAGCTCTTTCTTGCACCGTCGCTACTTTTTTAACAAAGCATCCATACTTTTTGATTTTGCTAATTGAATCATTCCATTTACACAAAATTATCTAACCAAAACCCTCCGACACCAATTCTGACCAATCCTAGCTAACATGACTATTAGAGATGCTGAGCGTGACGCCTATTGAAGAACAACCATGAAAACGATCTTGCAAAATCTAGCCGTTTAGGTATAGCATCTCCCGTCCATTCACCATCCACAGGGGCATCCAAGTAGCCCATACTTGATCTAGTTCTCACTCCAGCATCTCCAACAGTTGGCAGCATTAGCTGAATTTCGCCGAATTTGGTGACGAAAGGACTTAATTAGACAAATTTGCAAAATTATGAGGACTTGGTAGGAGATATTTTAAAAACATACGAATTTGACTATAAAGGCCAATGATAATTCACAGATTAAACTTTTTTTTAATTGAAAGTGTCTGTCTACGTTAACCTAGCAAAATGACAAAGAGAGTCAATGGCACAAAATAGAACGTAAGAATTGGACACAACTACCCGTCAACATCATGGAGGCATTGGACACTCTTGAACTCTAATGTGAATTGTACATATTTCTTCAATGTCAATTTAATATGGCTTCGTGGATTTCGGACCAAATTAATACAGTTGCCAATAATAATACGAGGAAAGTTACTACTTGTGCCTTGGCAGAGCCGACAAATGTAAAACAGCAAAGACATGAATGAAAATCCAAGGGCATGCAGCCTTTTTCATCAAATACAACCCGGTTCGGTTGGGCTTCAATAACGGCCCAAACAAGAATGGCACTTTCAAAAACTTTCAACGAAGGCATGCGATTGCACTGAAGCCACGACAAAATGGGAGATAATCTATTTGCTGAAAACAAAGCCACAGTAAGAATTCGCCAACGAAGGCATGCTTACAAACCTCCTACGTTGTTCATCACCATTTCTACAGTAAGCCAAGCTGTTACCGTGTTTTGACCCCCAAAAAAAAAAAAAAAATTGCATAAATTCCTTCATTTCGTTCTCACGGTACGTGATTCATGGTGTCTGTTGTCCATTAGAGCTTGTTGTGTTTTTCAACTACAGAATGGGTAATGGAGTTTCTCATTTTAATTTGTTTCGGGGTAATAAAAGCACAGGTGACAACTTCAATGGGGTTCCAATGGAAAGATGAAATAGGATGGATGCAATGGCTATGCAATGTTGGGTTTGTTTCAAGACTTCAGCTTTGATTTTGCGAAGAGGGTAAATTGCAGTCTGTGCTCATTTATCTTTCCCATTTTACCATATCCCCGTTGGAGTACATTCGTTTTGTCTGGTTGTTGCATTCAGATATTCGCCAAAATATGTCAAAGAGTTCCATTGGAGGTGCAAAGCCACTATTTTCTGTTGGTGAATATTGGGACTCGCTTGCAACGACAGTGGTAGTGCCTTGGACTACGATCAAGGTATTTTGCTCTACTGGTGAATATTTAGACCATCCATTAAAAAAACCACGCAGCATTGTTTATGTCATCCTTTTGGTCCTTGTTTTTACTAGCTTGCTGATTGACGTTTCACCGTACTTGAGAGTAGGGCCTGGATGCCATATGATTCTTGCCTGCTTCATTTACGACACAACTTATCTCTAAAAACAGTATCATATCAATGCCTCCTAGATAACAGTAAACGCGCTGTCACGTGCTCTTAAATGACCCAGATAGTCATAGACAACGAATTATAAGCTGGATTGATGGCACGGGACAGCTTTCTGCTGCATTTTACTTCACAACAAAAGGAATTCTTCAGGTACATTCTAAGGGTCTGGCTTTCCAAGTGAATGGTTCTAGCTTTGAAAGATATCATCCATTCCGTGTAATTCGGTTTTGTCAAGATAATAAGTACACACACAAACCATAAGAGAGATTATAACTAGAACAAGGGGTATAATCCAGGGCAGCTTTGGCGTCTGCCTGATCCAAAGGGCAAGCCACCTGGTGTGATGGGATGGTGGCCATCAAGGGTTGTTAACTTCCTTGATAACCATGATACAGGTTCAACACATGTTCTTTTCTCCTCCCTCGTCTATTGTCGCTTGACCAGTTCCTAGGAAGTGTTTGCTCACGGACTAGTTACTCTGGTGAGTTAAAAGTATTTGCTTTTAGTGCGTGGGGAAGCAGTTGCATAGCCTCTCCTCACTTGTTTTCTGTGGGATCTTCTTATCAATTGCGAACATAAGAACAGCTTTACTTTTCAATTTTTCCAGTATTTCTCCTCTCATAACGAATGTCTTTTAAAGTCATAAATGTGAGTGTGTGAACTTAGAGCTCAATCGATGATTGACACGAAATCGTTGCCCATTGAGCTAGTGTATATTAGCTGAAAAATCCACACAAAACTTTTGTGGTTTCCCGTCTGGGTGATTCTTGCTTCCTTGTTGGTTTTGATCAAAGCTCAATCACTTATACGCTTTCTGACTAAGATAGACCTGGTGAAGTTGATAAGAATTTGGTAGCATCAAGATTAAAAGGTTGTGCACAGAAGTATTGCAAAATAATTTGCCAATTTGCCACATTCTAGATAGAAACTTTTGTTAAGTGAGTTGAACGATTTTCGTACATATAAGCCAGTTAAAAAGCTCCCGTGTTATCAATTTATATGAGTTGACATGCTGTTACTGCACAAATATAACCACGTTCAGCTGCGAACGGAGATGAATAATCTGCTTTGAATTACGTGTGCTGTGGCAGAGTACTGATAAGAATCTTGATTTATTGCAGATATGAATAATCTGCTTATCCCACCACAGCATCCTTTTGGAAGGCTCACTGGCCTTTCCCTTCGAATCATATAATGGAGGTGAGAGAAGCTGTCGTAGAACTTGTGCATTTTCTTGTAAAGTCTATCGTAAAAAACTTGAAATCTTCTTTCTAGAAAAAGATAAAGAATCTGCTAACAAGAAATTGTGTGGTTAGTGATTCAGTTGTCTGCTTGTGTAACTCGATGCATCAGAATGAATGGGGTGCTTCACTTAATCTGGTGGTATTGCATCGCATTTCAGCTCCTTGCCTTAAAGAGATATCACCTGCATTTTATCATGATGGCGGTACTTTCAGATATTGTCATCTCCAACTCCATCTAGGGCAGCAGGTTGCTGATGTGCAAAATTTTCCATGGATGATGACCTCCTTTAAAAAAAAAAAAAGAGAGAGAGAGCTCAGCTGCCTTGCATATTCATATCGTCGCATGTGCACTCTTTATTCCACTTAAGTTTGCTAACCATCTTTAGATTCAGAGCCTTGTTGTCTTCTCCTGTAATATCATCCAGCTTCAAGTTCAATGAGGCAAAGGTTTTCCTCAATCAAGGTACAAGCCAATTTTTCCTGTGAGTATGATAATACTTCATCTGTAGTGAATGGGCCTGTGTGCTGGACTATGCTTGCTCTTGTTCCGTACCCTGAACGTACCTACCATTGTTTCAAAACTTAGAATTACTGATGTGATCATCCCTTGAGTTTCTTATAATTTGCCCTATCAATTGATTGTTATCCTCCATGTTCTCATTTTGGATTCATGGATGAGACTCACTTGCAGTGTATAATCAGCAAATGAGTTTGCTATTGAAGTTGAGTCATTCAGGAGTCTGTTAGGCATCTGTCAGTTTTATTTTAACCATCTGTGGAATAAGAGTGCTCCAAAGCATGAGTTTTATTTTCTTTGTTGTCAGCTAATATCAGAGACATCTCTTTGGTCCCATCCACAGTGATTTAGCAAGTCTATAAGGTACAAGAATGAGAGGATGTTTGGTTTTCCAGATGAGCTCAAGCATTTTGGCTGAGAAAGTTGTCAAACTCTGCAGGGTTACACGTACATATTCATACATCCAAGAATACCTTCCGTTTTCTATGACCATTTTTATGATTGGGGAAACTCTTTCCACGACCAAATTGTCAAACTGGTAATATTTGTAACTCTTGGTATCTGCCTGTCCGGTTAACCAGTCCTTGAACTAATCATCCTGATTTCTTATAATTGTCTATAGATGGATGTTAGATTAATTAAATATTAAATCACGCCTTTATCCAACAGCTTAAATTTTTGGAACAATTGGCAGTGGTCCCATAAAATCTCACATGGTATCAGAGCAGGAGGTCCTGAGTTCAAATCCTTCCAGGCCCCTATTTGCCTCCCCAATGATATATGTCCACGCTTAGTACTAGACAAAAAGACCAGACTAAGCGTGAGGGGAAGTGTTAGATTAATTAAATATTAAACCACGCCTTTATCCAACAGCTTAAGCTTTTAGAACAGTTGGCAGTGGTCCCATAAAATCTCACAATGGATATCAGGAGGAATCAAGACATTCACAGCTGATCCCCTGTTAAGATTCTGGAAGCTCAGCCAAATCTCTACTCGGCTACGATGGGGGAGAAGGTTTGCATGAAGATTGGAGATGGTTCTTGGTGTCCATCCAGCAGGGAGTGGATACTGTCGACATGTGGTCATGGATATGCTGTCTGGCAAAGTAATGCTCCTTGTCGCAAGCTCATTTTCCATTCGTCCTCATGTTCTTATGGGATACAAAAACACAGAGTGGACCAAGAGCTCAATATTCCCCGAAATAGTAATACTTCACTAGCATTGTTTAGAAAAGCCC
>JAGVVM010006107.1:0-23502 GCA_019149425.1 Psidium friedrichsthalianum
TTCCGGCAGGGCCTTGTCCCTCAGCTGTTCGTACCCGACCCTCCATGCCTGCGAGACCCTCGAAGGGCAGGATAAGTGACCAATCCAGGCTTCCATAATATGCGCGCCCGCCCACAGGCCTTCCCCACCCTCCGGTCTCCGTGAGCGTAGTTGTCCACACCTCAACGACCCCCCCCGCCCTCTGCCCCCACCAAAAGCATCGCATAGAAACAAGCAGCGTCATTGCACCTCCTCGCCTCATCTCCTCCACGCCCCACTAGACCCCACCGCCCACTCCGAGAAGCAGTAGAGCCCCGAGAACCACCACATTTACACTCTCTCCCCCTCTTTCCCCCCCCTCCACCTACCCGAAAAAAAAGCCAGTGATTTTTCCCCAAGGGTTCCATGTAAAATACTTTTGCTATTCCCTTGCTTCTCCGTTTTAATTCGTTTAATATTCTACATGTCATAACAATCTAGTATGAGAGCCTTAGGGTTTTTTTTTTTATCTTCTAGTTATCGTTTTAACGTTCAACAACGAAATTTGATATTGAGAAGTTTGATAGGAGTGGTAGTTTCAACCCTATGGCAAGTATTATAGGTAGTTGTTTTACACGGCAGCGTTTGAAGAAAACTCTATTTAGTAAAGGAGAAGAAACTAGAAACCATGTCCGATGAATTCGGGAAGAATTAGATGAACAAGGCTTTGTTCCACTATTTAATTGCACCTCACAAATGAAGTTTTGCAAGATGGTACTAAAATAAAAAAAAATAGCTACAGGTTTAGGATGAAATTGGAGAGTATTTTTCTAACAAGTCTCTAACCATCGATTGAGGCTCTTCACTTTTCGTAGGCTGAAGGTGTTTCTTTTAAATCTCATATTTTGAGTTCAATGCTAATACTTTGAATTAAGAGTATTGATGTTAAGATTGAAGATGAGGACTAAGGTCTTTATATTGATTTAGAGTGAAATAACTCGATGTGAAAACAGCTTTTTTGCCATGGTAAACTTGAAGAGGACAGTCTATATGAGTCGACTCGAGGGTTTCAGTTTGACAGTAAGAAAACATCATGTTTGTTTATGAAAACAGTCTATCTATGGTTTTGCTATAACTATTGAGTTGAAAAAATCATCTAGACAATGGTATAAAAGTTTGATTCGTTTCATGTGCAACTAAGGCTATTGTAGAAGCAAATATGACAGTTATGTGTTATATGTGCAAACTTCTAGACGGCTCTTATATTTATTTGCTTGTTAGATGTTGATGATATGTTGATTGCACAAATAGATAAATTTGACATACATAATTTGAAGGCACAGTTAGCGCTAAATTTGATACGAAAGATTTAGTTGTAGCAAAGAAAGAAAATATAGGCATGAAATTCAGCAAGATCGTTTAACAAGGGAAAATTGTATCTCAAAAAAGCTACATTGAAAAGGTGTTAGAGCGTCCTTGGCATGAAAGATGCCAAACATAGTAAGTACTCCTTCTTGTTTCAACTTTAGATTATCAGTTGGTTTTATGTTCACATACAAATGAGGAAATAAATATTTCATCGTATTCCATACCTAGTGCAGGTGTAGCCTTATGTAATGGCAAATGGTTTGCACTTTTTAAAAACAAAAAAAAAAAACTTGATATTTCACATGCTAGTAGCGTGGTAAGTAGATATTTATCATGCCCAAGAAAAGTTTATAGGCAAGCTGTGAAGTGAATTTGAGATTTTTGAAGGGTACTTCGGATATATGATTTAGAGTTTGGGAAAACTAGCGATACTCTCTTAGACAATCTCTCTTTTTTTCTTCTCAGTTTTAACTTTGAGTACTTAATTTCCGCATTTTCATAACAGGGCCCCAATCGCTAAGTCTTTGGCTCAACTTGCAACAAGCCAAAGCGTCTGTTTTCTATCGACCTTTGGGTGAGCATGGGGGTTGTGCTCCTCGAAGCAGCTGAGAGAGAGCGCTCACGCAGCTTGAGAGCCGTGGTCACGGTTCCTGTGGGTGGAGATCTTTGAACGGGACAAGTTAACGAGAATGTTTTGATCACGAAAATACAGAGAAGAAGAGACGACGGTGCCTACCCAGGTTCACCCTTGAAAGTAGGGCTACGTCTGCTAAGAGATTTCACTTATATTTTTAGGTTTACAAGCCGCTCAGCTCAATACAATGATCGGAAATAGAGCAAATATATATGTATACCCCTAAACAGGGCCCAAAACCTAAAACCTTATAATAAATCTCTTAATCTCGCCACTATACGGGCCAGCTTAAATAAAAAGCCCAAAACAGTTGAGAACAAGGTTTCGGGGCGCTGCCCTCCGAACCCCCGCCCGCTCACGGGCAGCGGGGCACCCGTGTCGGGAGCGCTACCCCCGAACCCCCGCATTCCGCACGCAGGGATCACATGTTGTTGGATAACACTTCAGTTTCCCTAAGCTCACGTGGGCGTACCGGTGTGAGAAACAAGGGTTCCCGAAGTATTCGCCAACTCCAACAGATTTCTTATTACACCCACCACTTTCCTTTCTCTTCAGGAATAGATGCGATCTTGCCCTGCACGTGGCATTGCTGAGCCACGACTCGGTGGGCGGGCTGTTGAGCCACTGCGGGTGGAACTCGGGGTTGGAGGCAGTGTTCGCAGGCGTGCCCATGATAGTCTGGCCGCTCGCGGAGCATAAGCTGAGCAGGGTATCCCTGGCTGGGGAGGTGAAATTGGTCCTGGCGGTGGTGGCCAGAGTCGGAAGGGCGCTTGGTGACGATAGATGAGTCGGCAGAGCGAGTAGTTCTTCTCGGAGAAAGGGATAGACGTGAGGTAATGAGCGGCGGAAAGGGATGTAATGAATGGTGCGAATGTTTCTATTTTGCCGTTTCACTATCTTGAAGTAGCTTTGGTTCATTTACTTAATTTCGGTCAAGTCACCAAGGGAAGGGCCTAAAACAACGACATTTAACTCAATCTTCTGCCGATTTAGAAGTAGTTTTAGGCTTATCTATTGTAGGTCACGAATGATGCAAGCTAATCGTGGTCAAAGCTGCATGCCGTATTGCAAGTATAAGAGCCTTAGAGTAATATTTGGTAGGTTACAAATTGCGAACATCATCTGCCTACGAACTTCACTATATATCGATACCTAGCTAAAAAAGCACGAAACTTTCATGTGATCATAGAGTTGCAATTAGCACGTGTATATCCTCCTCTCTATCGTCTCTTTCTAGAAATATCACAATAATTAGTGATGTATGATGCTACGCATGATATTACGTGATTTATGTTTTATGCAAAAGACTTTTGAGAACTATGACGTTTAACTAACAATCGAGGGGAAAATTTTCTAAAAAGTCTTAAACGTATTATATAGCCGTCGATTCAATTATAAAATTTTCAATTATATCAATTTAGATGTAAACCATTTGACGATTTGCCAATTCACTCCCAAATATTTTAATTGTGTCAATTTAGTTCTAAACTTTCTAAAAAATTTTGCCAATTTAGTTCTAAATCTATATTGGCAGAAAAACTACATTGACAATTTATCAAGGCTAAATTGGCAAATTCTCAAAAGATTTAGGACTATATTGGCATAATTGAAAGATTTAGGATTGAACTGACAAATCGCCAAAAGATTTAGGACCGAATTGATCATCGTAAAATAGGTTTAGGGCTTTTTGGACAATTATCTCAAAAATCGAGGATCCTCCCCCCCCCCCCCCCCCCCTGGAATTAGCTCTTGACAAAATAGGGGTTTAATTGAATTTCACCAAAACACAAGAAACCGTAACATATATCGGATCCATGTGAATCCGATATCTTAGTTGTTAAATTTCGTTGAACTCACATCAATCCCACATTATCAATAGATAGTGTCTGAGTAATGTCGATGTTGCCCTTAAACTTTGATCTCGCGGCAGAATGGGAGAGAGACAGTAGTGGAGTATTATATTGTGATCTTTCCCTTGATTTGGCAGTGAACCTGTTGAAATTGTTGATTCACATTTTGCAATTGCGTGATAATGCAAATCTTGAAATTCTAATGTTGAAGATTGATGAATCATGCATAGAAGGGTGAATGTCGATGAATATGATATCTCAATTTTAAATTTCGTGGAACTCGCATCGAACTCGCATTATCAATAGATAGTGTCTAAGTAATGTCGATATTGCCCTTAAACTTTGATCTCGCGGCAGAATGGGAGAGAGACGGTAGTGGAGTATTATATTGTGATCTTTCCCTTGATTTGGCAATGGACCTATTGAAATTGTTGATTCACATTTTGCAATTGCGTGATAATGCAAATCTTGAAATTCTAATGTTGAAGATTGATGAATCATGCATAGAAGGGTGAATGTCGATGAATATGATATCTCAGTTTTAAATTTCGTGGAACTCACATCAAGCCCACATTATCAATAGATAGTATATGAGTAATGTTGATATTGCCCTTAAACTTTGATCTCGCGGGAGAAAGGGAGAGAGACAGTAGCAGAGTATTATATTTTGATCTTTCCCTTGATTTGGCAGTGAACCTATTGAAATTGTCAATTCACGTTTTGCAATTGCGTGATAACGCAAATCTTAAAATTCTAATGTGGAAGATTGATGGATCGTGCACAGAAGGGTGAATGTTAGGTGATCCACTAGTCCCGTTGGACATGGACCTTTGATAGAGGAGTCCCTTTTTTTTTTCCTTGAGGACAACTATAGTCCGTCCTCGGTGGAAATTGGATATTTTAAGGAGCTTTTCGGTGTTTCAGTACACTCAATTACATAATCCATTTGTCATTGTAACTCAAAATGTAGGGTCTAGTACACTAATCACATTGTGCAATTCCTCTAGTTTTTATTTATTTATTAATTGTGCAATTGAGTCTGCTAACTTTTGTTAAATGTGAAATCAAAATTTTCTGTCAGTAATTTAATTAATTTAACCAATATGACATCCATATTATCATGAATATAGCACCATGTCATATAGTCAATATGAAAAAAAAAATAAAATAAAATGGAAACTGAGGATGATGATGAGGGCCTCCCTTGCTAGCCATGAGGGCTAACAGACCTCGTTTGTCTCTAGCGAGGGATAGGTAGCCTTTTCCTAGTGGCATTGATCGGTGCCCAAACTTGGCGAGGTCATTTTGCTTAGATCTATTTAAGAGACCAATCTGATCTTGAGCTGAGACAAAGGTTGACAATATCGTCTTCCCTCTCCACTTATAAGAAATGAAAAAAATTGTGCATACCAAGCGTAACTTCATATGCAATTTAATACCACATTATTATTGTCTTATAAGCGATATTACGAGCATTTACGAAAAGGACTCGATGTTTGATGCGCACCATGCCATCATAAGACCCAATTGCACACACAAAAATAGTTAGTATACGTGCTATTGCCAGAAACCATTAGTCATCAAAACAGAAACGGACCACCACTCCCATTAATTTTACAAGCCATATAAAGTTATACTCAAATTTCCATAGGCAAGTTTTTTTACAATGGATATGTGCAACTATAGAAAGACGAATATGCACGGCAATCTATAGGGGAAAAAAGAATTATGCTAGATATACGATTATGATGACTCACTTGCAATAGTCCTTCGCGGATGAATATGATAAATCTTTATCACATCATGTTAAGTGATGTCCCGAGTTTAAGCCGTTCGTGTACATGGATGGGACCGATTTTGGAAGTGTGGTGAAGTTGTCCTAGCTGGTCAGAATTTCTTCACCAAGTTTTGCAAGAATATAAATCCCAACTATTTTGTTTTGTCTTTTTCTTTTTTTTTTAAGGTGACTTCACGTGACACATAGAGATGGATGTTCGTCGGCCTCTTCTGACTTCGATCCTTTTGTCAGCCGCAAATTGAGATTTGGTAGAGGAGATACGAACGCATGTGAACTTGCTTCTTGTCTCCGTCTGCAATGATGACTCCACATGCCAAACCAAGCTCTCTCGTCTTTGACCGCGAGTGGAACCAAAGAAGAAGAAAAGATTGTTGTTTGTTTTAGGCTAACGCTGTTTTCCCTCTTTTATTGGCTCATGATACCTCTATTATCCTTCGTGGGTCTCACTCTAGATATAACATTATTTCTACATTTTTCTTCTTCTTTCTTTTTTCAATTTTACTAAAACAAAAACTTACTCACATCTAGAGATGGCAAGATGAGTCAAGAACACATATTCTAACATATATATATATATATATATATATATATATATTTTATAGTATTGGTTATAAATGAATTGCTTGACAAACTTAAATGGGTCATAAATAGATCACTTGACAACTTAATGAATTTTAAATGTGTGATAAATGGGTTAACTAACTATCTTAAGCGAATCAATTTTTATATTTTATATTTATTTTTTTAAAATATAGAAATTGTCCACAATGTTTTAATAATATAATTTTTAAAATAATTTATAAGTTTTGCTAAATTGAATTAAATATGGAAGTGTTTTAATAATATGGGTCATGTCGAATATAGGTTGGGTCGAGTATGGGCCTTAGATTTGTACTACATAAAAATAGGTCAAAACGAGTTAAATAAGTCAATATAAGTCGAATCATATTCGATCCGACCCAAACCCAACACTACCCACCCGTTTGACACGCCACATCCCTTCCAAACAACAATTTTCTTTTTCACCCGTTCCACTTCTTCCACATACATTGCATTCCAATGTTCTCTTTCATGTTTGTCTTCTTCTGAACTTATTCTCCATTATTATAATCTAAGCAGGCACTAATCATATACTAGCATAAAGAAATTTTAATTTATTTACAAATTGTTGACTCCATTTCCTTGTATCATTCTCATGATCGTGAATTTTCTAACTTTGATTTTTGGATCAAATTTATGAGAATTTACTTAAAAATGAAAAATTATAGTTGATGTATTTGTTATACACAAAGTACTCATAGATCATCCTCTTATTTGTGCTCAAGTTATTTTTTCAATGATAGCTTCTTAGTAAAAAAAATGAAAAAGAAAAAGAAACATATAGCTCATTAATAGAATAGTTAGCTTTTTTTTTTGTATCAGAAACACAATAATTAGTTAGCTATCTGCCCGATAAACTGTTTTCTAGAAAATAGATACACCGATTTTGTTCCAAATGGAGAAAGAAAAAGAAAAAAGAAGGCAGGCATTAGTTTTAAATCAAGAATGAGCCCCATATTTAACTTTAATAAATGTTCTTTGAGAGGAGCATGGATAGTTTCGACTCTAGTAAAATTGGAAAAAATGAAAAACAAGAAAAAATGGTGAGGAATTATCTTAAATCAAGAGTGGGACATGCAAGGGACAATAAAGTTAATCCAATGTAAAAAAGGGGGGGGGGGGTGTAAGGAGCCATTAAAGGAGCGAAAATAGCGTGAGCCTTGTTTCATTCTATTGTACAGTTCTATTATGGGTTTATATTACGAAATATCTCAAACTGATATACATGTGACAAATTAATTTTGTTACTATAAAAAACCCCAAACTAGTTCACATGAGCTAAATTTACCCAAAATAAAATTTTTGACCACCATAAATCCTAAACTATTTATACATATTATTGACACCTAAATTTTGATTTTTCTTTTTTCATTTATATTGCATAAAATGAGAATTGATTCTCACAAAATATATTTCCTCATGATTTGCATATTTATTTTATTCATGCATTACATTTGCATTGATTTGGACCAACAGAAAATTGATTTTAAATCAAAGAGTCGCAACCCATTGAGACTCTTCAATATTCTAAAAATTAAGAGTTTTAAGTAATTAAAACTCCTAAATTCAGAATTTCTAATCTAATGGCTCTAATCTAATTCTACCTTAGCAAAGCTTAATTCTACGGTTTCTAATGAATCCTACTAGGGCTAGGATTGATCTAACTCCATAATACTAACACTAACCAAAGCTTAGGGCTAAAGGAAAGACATACAATTCACATAGACGGCCATCACAAAAAAAGGGTTGGAGCTCTCTCTCTCCCTCCTCGCAAGATTCAACTCCTAGGAGGAGAAGACAATCTGGGGGTTCACTATTCGAGAGGAGGGGGGATAGAGAGGACGCCACTTTTATTGAATACATGGCAGACATTGGGGGCCATTCACGTTCTTAGAGATTGACGCTGCAATACCCACACAAAGAAGACGAGTTGACTTGGACCAGTCTTCATGAAGCCACGAAGTAGTCTCAAGTCCCCTGATTTCACACACGGATAGCCTTTGCAATTCAGCCGCATCGACGAGGAGAAGTTCATGGGCGACAGTTTTTACAACCTTGGAGTTTCCCTCACGAATCTTCGTCCTTGATGTTTTAAGATTCAAGATCGACAAATTCTGTCCTTCCGCACATCACTCACCACTCTTTGATTGGAGATTTTTTTTTATATGATTCGAGCCGATTAACCATGAATTAACGTCGTTCAAGCGAGCGTTGTGATCTCATCGCAGGATATCACTACAAGTGGAGGAATCTGCACCACGACATGCCCTCAAAGATCCTTCGACATAGCCGCAACCCAGCCTTAAGAGTCCAAAGCTCCGCCGTTGGGCCTGCACCAACGAATTAGTCCAGCAGTGAACTCCCAGGTTTCCAACGTCCTCCCAACAACTCCAGCAGGCTTGGCGAAGGAACCAGGCAGTACTACCTTGCCATTCTGAAACCCATCCATGGTGGTCCATCGTTGATCCCAATCTAAGATCATCCTTGAGCTTCCGCCATCATACAATACCACGAGCAGCCATTATGAGCAGCCATGCAGATTATCACTAAGAAGCTGCCGAAACTACCCTACTGTCCAGCCTTCTTTACGCTACTGTTCAGCCCCAGTTCGAGATAGATCGGCCCATGTTTTATCATAATTTGAAGGTCTAACCTTGTCACTACCTGTGTTAGATCATTTAGGTTGATTTGGTGATGAATCAAGCTAAAAAAAGGTGAAACTCTGAGCAATTTCCAGCAAGCGCGCAAGTGCAGTTTTTGGAGTAGAGGTAATTTCTAGACTTTTGATTGCAAATCGGTGCTTGTTTGATTGGAA
This sequence comes from Psidium friedrichsthalianum, assembly GCA_019149425.1. Lineage (NCBI taxonomy): Eukaryota > Viridiplantae > Streptophyta > Magnoliopsida > Myrtales > Myrtaceae > Psidium > Psidium friedrichsthalianum. Next base: position 9,024 of record JAGVVM010006107.1, read on the forward strand.
ACTCGCATGTATGTTTTTGATGATTCAATGAACGTATATGATTTGCAATTGAAAACAAAAAAAAAAATTTGACCAAAAAAGGGCAAACTGTTATCAATTATTAAAATTAAACCCTTTGAAATGTTGCTTGTGATGTATTCCCTTCAATACAACCGCGTATGCTGCCTTATGGGCCTCGACCTGGAGTTGCTTGAAACGGTTTACACCCTAGCATATCAAAAGTTGGTGACGTTTGGTGATTGATTCCTATTCATATTTTAGCAAGAAAAACTAAAAGTTGAAGTTTTCGATGAACAAAAAATCTGATTTTTTTGGGGTGCTTAATTGTCATGGCCAAACTTGGCATAATTTTTCTGAATTAAAACCCTAAACCCAAACCCAGACATGTCCTTTCTGTAGCCATTCGGATACAATCTTTTCTTATTCATAAAAAGGAGAAGTTAGCCAATTCGATCTATAACCATTTAGATCCAATTCGCTATCTTATCAAATTAATTTTAGGTATAAGGAAGTTGAATTTTTTTAAAAGAATTCAAGAGGAACATCCGTGGATTGCATGTGATTATCATGTTTTGGATATTCGTTTGATTGGTTGGATTGTCATGTTCGCTTTGGATATTACTTTATCTCGTTTGAACTTCCATAAAAAATCTGAAAATTTTAGTAAAATATGGTTTCTTAGAAACCCTATCTAACTGAAATTTTAGCAAAAAAGATAAGCTTCTTAGAAAGCTTATCTCGTTGGAAAATTGGAATGAAAATCAAGATAAGCAACTATCCACGCATATCCTAAAAGAATCAGAAAATGCTAAAAAATACCAAAAGAATTCTGCTCATTACATTATGCACATTCTCACATGCTCGCATATCTCATGTCATCCTCGCATGCTCGGATATGTCATGTCTCCTTGTATGTTCGCATGTCCCATGTCATGCATACCCATGCACATATTGGCATATCTCATGTTGCATTAGGTGCATATTCCATTTTTGCATATTTTCCGGGTATCATGACTATCTTATCATCCATGTCCTGAAAATCGCATATCATATTTTGCATTTCTTTTGCATATTTTTCACTTTATATTTCACGCAACATGTCACCATCTTTATCATGTCATTGCACGTCTATGTCGCATTTCATTTGTCATGTTGTTTTTTGCATGCTTTAATTTTGATTAGTAATTTTTTCATATAAGGTAATTTGACTCTAAATTTGCATGTTTTCCATTTGCTTCCCATCATTAGACCTTTTCTCATGTCATGCATACATTCATTGCATTGCATCTAAAAGGTGAAAACATTTTTAAAAAAAACACCTCACTTGAGCTTAAAAGTAAACCAAGCCTGGGTTGCTGACTTAGGATATTCAATGAAATTCAAGATACCAAAAGGGCATTAGTTTTAATTAACTAGTGTAATCAAATCCCCGAATCCCTTAATCTCTAGTTCGTAGAAGTGAGGTATTTCTGCTGATACCTTACTTAGGTTTTCTAATCAACGTACCAAGAATGATTAGTGGCGACTCCAAACTTTAAATCATATGAACATAAAATTCAAAATCAAAGTTGTGATTTAGTAGGGCTTGGGAGAGTTCGTATTAGGTTAGCTGTTTGATGAACTTAATAATCCATTAACCTAAGAAAACTCTTCGTTTTTTTGTCGCGACACATATGACAAATTTACCTTCCGTTAGTTTCCATTAAATTGGGTTACTACCACAAAAAATTCCAAACTTGGACACTTGCTACAAAGGAAGGGTAAAAATTCAAATTGGTACATTCTTCAACTATCATAGATCATCCAACTCATTAATTTAATGGTAAAATTTAATGAAAAGTAACAGAGAGTTATTACAAGTGTAGTAGTTTAAAATTTTTGGTGATCAAAAAATTTATTTTGGATAAATTTATGGTGCATCTATTTAGAATTTTTCGTTGTATTAACTCTTCTATTAAATGCAATGAGACAAACAACAATCTCACATGCGTAGAAGAGCTCTTGGAAGAGAAAGAACAATAGAGTGCAACGATGGCTCATGATTGCATTCTCTCATTTTGACCGCAAGCCTTTCTATATGAGAGAGGAGCTATCATTTGAATGAGTCGTTATGATGTGAACTAAAAAGTATATGGACTCCATGTGACCATATGGTTGCTCTCAACATGTAGTAATTCATATTTATTGGTGTCTATTATTAATTGAGGCATGGTTCATACTCTCCTACGACAAGAGTTATCATCGGAATGAGTTGTTATGATGTGGACTAAAAAGCATATGCACCCCTTGCAACCATATGGTTGCTCTCAACACGTAGTGATTCATATTTATTAGTGTTCATTGTTGGGATGTGATTCATAGTCCCTCATGATAGGAAAGCACGTGGATCTCGCTCCACGCTAAGTAGGTAGGGATCCAAGGGAGTCGCCCTGGCAGGGGTCTCGAGGGAGCAGTGCTCCATGGACATCATAGGGTTTTTACAATTTAAGCTCATATTTTTCTTTTAACAGATTGAGCTTATGAATAGCTGCTACTATATATGTTTTTTTTTTCTCTTGTAATTGAGGAATGTAACGAGAGGTGTGAGATATAAATTATAGTGAGACCCTCTATTGGACGTAGCCCTAGTTTAAGGATGAACCAAGATAAAATCTCGTGTCTTGATTTCTCTTTTTTTCTAAGCTTTTGACTTCTCTATTTGGAAGCACTAGAAAATAATAAGCGCTTCCTTTTTCCGAACGAATTTCCCCACAACACAAAAAATTATTACGGGGAGTCAAGTCAAACCCACACTCCATCAATAACTCCTACCTAGGTAAGATCGATATTGCCCTTAAACTTTGATGACGCATAAGAAAGACAAGTAGAGAAGTATTTGACTGTGCACTTTTGCTCGATTTGGTAAAGAAAATATTGAATAATTGTCGATAAACATTTTGGAACTACGTGGTAATTCAAATTTCGAAGTCCCGATGTTGGAAAGGGCCGCATGAATAATGATTTATGAATCGTGGTTGGAAGGGTGAATTTTTGGTGATCAACTAGTCGCATCTGGCATGGTCCCGCTAAATAAAAATTGCCTTTTTCTTGAGGATTAGTTAGGTGCAGGAACAATTGTTCGGAAAGACCTCAACTTATTGTACGGTGGCTAAATTCAATCCTAAACTTTTTTAATTTGATCAATATAGTCATAAACCAATTTGCATATTTTTCAACGTGTTCAATTTAGCAAATTTAAGTTGAAAATTGCTAACGTGGACCAAACAGTATCATATTGAAATTATTTTCAAATTTCTGAATTTTTCTTTATTTTCCTTTTTATCTTTCTTTATTTTTGTTTTTTTTTTCTATTCTACTGCTTATCTTCTTCCTTAATGGGGCACCGGCAATGGTTGTTGGCTACAGGTGAGGGCCGGCCTCACTATGGCCAATGACGTTTGTAACACTCGTCTCTGGTTGCGGCCCTCGCTTGTGGTCAGCGACCTTCGCCGGTCATCACCAAGGTTCCAATGGAGGAAGAAGATGAACAATAAAATAGGAAAAGAAACACAAAATAGAAGAAAAAAAAAGAAAGAATTAACGAAATATAAAAAATTGCAAACCAATACTATTTAGTCTAGGGAAAAATTACCCAAGAAAATTTTAAACTTATTATATTGTGCCAATTCGATCATAAATATTTTAGTTTGTTTAATTTTGTTCTATACCTTTTGATGATCTACCAATGCAATCCATCTAGCCAATTTTGCTTGGAAATCGCTGATGCAAATATCAATTGTTCTACGTGTCACAGCCGGCGCTGTTTGATAATTTTTTTAAAATTCTAAAATTGTTCAAATTTTTTTTCATTTGTTCGATTTTTTCCCCTTTTCTTTTTGCTAGTGGCAGATCGCTGGCAAGGGCGAGGGTCGATGAGGTAGATCCTTTCCCAAGCAACACCCAACAAGGCCGTTGGCTTGAGTGAGGTCAACCTCTCTAGATCTGATGAGTAGGGCCTTGTCGACACTCGCCCTTGCTGATCATCACTTGTGGCCAATGGCCGACGACTAGCCACCGACGAAAAGAAAGGGGAAAAATAAAGACAAAATTCAAACAAAATGAACAAAAATTAAAAAAAATTATCCACATCAATGCTGACTTTGCCACGTTGGCGACTGGCATCCATACTAGCCATTTCTTGCCAAAATTAGTTGAATGGATTACATTGATAATTATCGAAGTGTTTAAGACTTAATTGGGCAAATGAAAGATTTATGATTGCATTGGCACAAGTGTAACAGATGTAAGACTTTCTTGTTAATTTCCTCTTTGTCCATCTTAGCTGCCGATCATGTCATGTAAGATAGTCGGCGCTATTGGTCGGCCATATTAGAGATTTTCGATCTGATTTTGTTGGATGGACTACATTAAAAAAACCCTCGAAAGGTCTAGAAATACACTAATCAAATTGAAAAAATCTAAGACTCGATCCACGGTTTCCAAATATGTTATTGGATAATTCTCCCGTTACCTCTGTGCTCAGTTGAAATTGGATGTCCATGAGGAGCTTTTGCTATGACAAAGGCCTGACACTTAGGTGTAAAGCTATGGAGGAGAATTAAAAAATTGGGAGTGCATCCCAACCAAAACGATCGTGCTTGACGTGGAAGATACTGTCGGAATATCGGATGTGCCAAAATGCTATTTCGATGAGTCCAGTGGTGCTCAGAAACTTGTCCGAAGGGCAGCCCGGGGTCTTTATTTTGATGACAGCTCCTTCGCTGATGAAGAAGATTTGCACACTCCATCGGGTTCGATGCATTGTTTACGAAGCCCAAAGAAGAAAATCTGCCGAATGGTTCCGTACACTCAATTACATCGTCCCTAACAATCTTAATTGTGATAAATAGTTAGGTTTAACTACTCCTTTGATTGTACAGTCATTTACATCATACCTTACTTTCTTGAACGTTTTGGTACACTCAAACTAACTTCATCCAAGGTTTTTGTGATTGCGATTAGAAAAATAGGTTTTAGCACACTGATCAAATTACGTAACTGCTCTAATTTTATCTAAGAGATTGACCTAGCGCTAATGTAAAGATGATGATATAAATTATTATGCACAGTTGGTACTTGGCATATGTGCTGTCAAATTACGTAACTGCTCTATATATATATATATATATATATATATATATATATATATATTTACATAGAGAGAGTAGGTAAGTTTGTTTGGTTATTATAGTGTGTCAATGATCCAAATTGAGTTTTAGTGAGCTGAAAAGCTATCCGAAATCGACTTTTCGTAATCCGTTCTATATTTACTTCTCCACACGATTGCAACACACATCACACACATCTTGAAAAATCCTCTCTATCTCTCTCAATCTCTCTACACCGCGTTGTCCTACACATCAGATGGAGGAGGCAGTGGTGCTGTATCCATCGCCGGCCATCGGCCACCTCATCTCCATGGTGGAGCTGGGCAAGCTCCTCCTCTCCACCGCCCTTCCCTCTCCATCCACGTCCTTATCACTAGCCAGGCCTACAACGCCGGCTCCACCACCTCCTACATCGCCTCCGTCTTCACCGCCTGCCCCTCCATCACCTTCCACCACCTCGCCGCCACCTCCTCCCACCAGACTTCTCCACCACCTCCCCCAACCACGAGACCCTCGCCCTCGAGCTCCTCCTCCTCAACAGCTCCAACGTCCGCAGCGCCCTCACCTCCTCTCCAAGAACCACGTCGTCCATGCCCTCGTCATCGACTTCTTCTGCGGTTCTGCTCTGAACGTCGCGCATGAACTCAGCATCCCTTGTTACTACTTCTTCACCTCCCCCGCCAGCGTCTTGACCGTGTTCTTATATTTCCCGACTCTTCACAAGCTGTCCACTAAGAGCTACAAGGACCTCAACGCCGTTCTTCATGTCCCCGGGACGCCACCCTTGCCGTCCTCCGATATGGCAAAGCCGGTGCAAGACCGCAACGACAGGGCTTACGAGCTCTTCCTCGAGATCTCCACGAACATGCCCACGTCTGCCGGCATCATAATTAACACGTTCGAGAAGGTCGAGCCCAGGGCAGTGCAAGCGATCAGGGACGGCAAGTGCGTGCCGACGGGCCCACGCCTCCGCTCTACTGCATCGGGCCGCTTATCACAAGCGGAGAGGGAAAGAGAGAGGGCGGCAGCAATGGCATGTCAGACTGTCTGACGTGGCTGGACTCGCAGCCGAAAGGAAGCATCGTGTTCCTGTGTTTCGGGAGCTTGGCGTTTTCTCGGTTGAACAATTGAAGGAAATAGCGACAGGGTTGGAGAGGAGTGGCCAACGGTTCTTGTGGGTGGTCCGCAACCCGCCGCAAGGCACAGACTGGAAGACGGCGACGTCAGCGATGCCCGACCCAGACCTGGGCTCGCTTCTCCCAGAGGGGTTCCTGGAGCGGACAGGGAAGAGGGGCCTGGTGGTGAAGACGTGGGCGCCGCAGTGTGGAGGTGCTGAACCACAGCTCAGTGGGTGGGTTTGTGACTCACTGCGGGTGGAACTCGGTGCTGGAGCAGTGTGTGCAGGCGTGCCGATGGTGGCTTGGCCGCTCTACGCGGAGCAGCGGCAGAACAAAGGGCTGATGGTGGAGGAAATCAAGATTGCCCTGCCGGTCAACGAGTTGGAGAGCGGGTTGGTGAGTTCGGAGGAGGTGGAGAAGCGAGTCAGAGAGTTGATGGAGTCGGAGGAGGGTGAGATCATGAGGGAGCGAGTGAAGTCTTTGAAGGTGGAAGCGAAGGCTGCTCTGAGCCCTGGCGGGTCATCCAGCGTTGAACTGAGTAACCTCGTTGAGTCGTGGAAGCGGAAGTGAGGGAGTGAAATGGAGTAACATCCTGCATGTACGTCAATAAGATGAAAAATGGTTGTTGTACGAGGAAAATTTACAACAATAAATTTATTATGTTAGAATATTTAAATATCCATTCATTAAAAGTTAATAATTGTTTTACAAATCTCACATCACATTAGAGCCAAGGTCCCAAATTGAAATCTTCCGGGCTCCTAATTACGCCCCCCTTCTAGGTGCGTGATTGCATATTTTCACGCCGTAAGTTATATATCATGTCTTGAGTTAACAGCTTAAATTTTTAAAATAGTTGACAATAATTTCACAAATTCTCACATATTAAATGCTTTTCTCCCTCTAAAATTGGATACTTAAGTACCGTGGCTTTCAAGCATTATTGTCAGGTAATGCAGTTTGATAAGGTTCCTCAATAGATGTAGCATCGTTCTATCAAGAACTAAAGTCTTAACACATGTCTGAGTTAATTTTTCCATTTTACTTAATCTAAAGCTCACGAAGCTCTAACGTACATGTAATATTTTCATAATTTATTGAAATCAGATAATATTTTCAATTTCGCAGAAAGAGCAAAATATAAATTTCTGCTATTGGTGAATTGATACCCACAAGCTGTTAACGAGTTAGTTCAGTGAGAGTAATTTGTTTCTCATAGGACAATCAATGGTTCACTCTATTGTTTATAATTATTTTTAGTGTAAAGAGTAGGATTTTCAAAACAAAGCACTGGAATATCCTATACCATGCAATCTGTTATACGATATCTCTTTGCATTTGTGGAAAGGACGTGACTTTATAACAACAAGTAGTACGTGGATACGTAAACGTCTAAAAAAGTCCGCCTCACGATAATTTTTTTTTAAAGCTATTTGTCCTATACTTTTACTTCTCATCCGATTAAGTTTTCTTACTTTTATTTTATATAATCAAATCCTTACTTTTACAATTTTTTGCAATAAGATCCCTCCGACATTGGGAAATTATCAAAAAAGTCATAAACTTATTGTACTTTTGCTAATTCAGTCATAAAACTTTTAATTTTGACGATTTAGTTCTAAATCTTTTACATTTGTGTCAATTTAGTTCTAAACCTTTTTTTGTGCCAATTTAGTCCTAAACCTTTTGTATTTTCGCCAATTCAATCTATCCGATCAACTTTGGCCAGGAGGCATTGACGTGGATTCATCCAATGCTTATGTGGATGCTAACGGGATAATTTTTAATAGTATTATAATTTTTTTCAAGTCATTTATATATTTATTATTTTTTCCTTTTCTTTCTTCTTCTGTTTACTGTTCGTTTTCTCCGAACGTTCTTCCTCTAGGCTGGAAGAGAGGTTCGGCGAGGGTCCTGGACGAGGTCGGCCAGGCCAAGCTTGCCTAGTGACTGCATCGCCATTGGGCGAGCTCAGCCTTGCCGTCACACACGAGGCCATGCCTTGTGAAAAATACCATGACTGAGTGACCATGGCTCACCATGGTTGCTGTTTTGAAGACGAAAATTCTCATAAGGAGAAATTGGGATCTTTCTCAGCTATTCTCTCTTGATTATACTAATAGAGAAGTCTGCAGGGGTCGAAAAGGATCAGAGCAAGAGAAAGTCAATGAAGAAGAGGGATCCCAACTCCTGTGTGCCATGTTATTTCCTACGAGGTGTCCCTCGTGTGCGATAGTGAGGCTTGATAGTCACTATCACCGAGATAGGCCGAGCTCGCCTAGTAATGGTGACGCGATGCCATGGCTGGGCTAGGTTAGCCTCTAGCGAGGCCGAGCTAGCCCAGTAGCACTGCCGGCCTTGCCCAGCGACGGCAACGTCAATGACTAGTGAGGGACCTCGCTGGCCCTTGCTCAATGGTATCACCGGCCCTCTCTTCTAACCTGTAGGAAGAAGGTTTGGAGAAGATGAACAGTAAAGAGAATAAGAAAGAAAAGGAAAAAAAAATAACTAATTTGAAAAAATTTATAATATCATTAAAAATTGCTCTATTAGTGTCTACGTCAGCACGGACCAAATCTACGTCAGTACCGACATGTCAAAGTTAATCAGATGGACTAAATTGATGAGAATGCAAAAGGTTTAGGTCTAAATTGGCACAATGTAAAATATTTATAATTGAATTGATAAAATTAAAGGGTTCAAAGATGAATTGGCAAAAGTGCAATAGGTTTAGGACTTTTTTGATAATTTTCCTCTCTACATTAGATTCAACCAGATTAGGCTACAGGACTGTCAGGTGACGCGGAAGTGTGATGTGGATGCACAAGTGGACGTGTGGAAAATTTTAGCTAAAGTAGAACATCTGAATATGATGTGAATAAAACTAATCCAACTAAACATCCATGTATGTACACATTATTTAACTGAAAATCACTGAGTTGGACATCGATTGTCCACATGAGTAAATTTTTAATATTGTTATTTTATCTTTTATCTTTCTTTTTTTCTTTCTTTCCATTTTTTCCCCTCTCAAGTCCGTTGAAGGCCGACCAACCCTTGCTGACCACAAGCGAGGGCCAACGAGTTTGGTGACCCTCGTCTATGAAGCCCTTGCCCTCATCAGATTTGAGAGGAGAAAAAATGGAAAAGAAGGAAAGAAAAAAGGAAATGTAAATAATTAAAAATTATACAGATCGTCCATATTAGTACCGATAGTGTCACATAGGAAGTCTAGTGTCTACATCAGTGATTTTTAGCAAAAATTAGCCGGATGAATTATTGGGGTGTGGTTTATACTTCCATTAACAAGAAGCCATGGGGGCAGTGTCTCCGAACCGCCATAGCTTTTTGATAATTTGAGCTCATATTTTATCGATATTTGAGCTTGGGCTCATGAAGAGGTACTTTTATATATCTTCTCTTTTGCTTGTAATTAAATTATGCAGCAGAGAAGCGCGAGATGCTAATTATAGTTGAATACTCTACTAGATATAGCTCTAATTAACTATGAATCAGGATAAACCTTATGTCTTTGATTTGTCTTTTTTGCTTTAATGCTTTACTTCATTGTGATTGTGTGTCGAATTCTAACAGAACTCAATTAGCAAAGTGTCAAAAAGTTTATAACATAATTGACAAAATTAAAAGTTTAGTACAATAGACTTAAGGACTTTTGGTACAATTTTTTGTCGTTTGGATGGAAAGAGAAAACGGTATTTGCTTTGATTTATGGCAAACAAAAAGGCCCAAGACAGATGTACTCAAGCTTTAAAAACGAAAGATCTTATCTATCTATCTTTTTCTGCTGCAATGGCGGCCAAGATTCTTTCCAAAGCCAGGTGAATTAAAATATGCGTAGCTATTTTCTATGATAAAAGTTACTTACATACGATTTTTGGTTCATGGCAATAGCGATTGACCATTGAAATGATCAAAATGTAATTCAAGAGCCTGCTTAGAGATTAGGTAAATATACAAGGATCATGTTACAAATTACATGTTTGATTGCATTACAATCATCGGTAACATATTTAAAACTCGTATCTTATATTCGACCAAATATAACAATTCCTCGTTTTTCTACCTGACTTGTGCATCAGTGAATGCAAATGTTCCGAAGAGATGCTATTGATTCAAAGTCCATTCATTAAGCTCGATGAAATATAAATGAGCACTCAAATTGAAGCAATTAGTTGCACCAAAAGGGGATAAAAACATCACAAATGCCAAATTTTTGCACGGTACTCACTTGAGCGTCATAACTGTTTTTTCGACCACTTGAGTGCCATAAATTATGTACAACGCTCACTTAAGTGCCGTAACTTTTTTTGATCACATGAATGCCATATGACTTTTCAATCAGTCACTTGAGTGTCATAACATTTTCAAAATATTCACAATAAGTGTTATGCCACGTCAGATTTACGGTACTTGAGTGAACATTTTAAAATAAAAATTGGCACTTAAGTGATCTATTGAAAGTTAGGTACTTAAGTGAATATTTTTCAAAGTTATGGTATTTAAATATCGAAAAAAATTATGACATTAAGTTAGCACGATGAAAAATTATGACGTTTGTCTCGTATTTATCCCCACAAGAAAGAAAGTGGAGCAAAAAGAGGCCTTGATGTCCGGATAGGTGCCATGTCTTAATCACTATGCAGAATTTCTCAGCCTTCGGTGGAAGTAGTGCGATGCTGACGTAATTTCCATGTTCGGACAATCAGTAAACTGGAAGAAAAGCCTGTGTAAGAATTTTCAAGTTTGGCATCTCTACTAGACTCTACCTGACCCTAGAGAAAAGTTCTAAGTCATCGTAAATCCGAACATTATTCATATTTTCCACATAATTTTATTTATGAATGATTACACAATGTCGAATTGAGTTTTCAAATGAGTCAATTACATAGTGTTTTCTCGATGGTGTTTTCGAAGCAGGTACAATGCTCAAGTCGTGATTTTCGCTGAGAGCTCGTCGAATCGTAAAAAGCGACCATCGGCTGTCAAAAGAAGGAGAGTGGTTGATCGACCACAATCGATGCTTTTTGAAAAGCCCTCTCTAAAGAAGTCTGAGTAGTGTCTCGCTAGTTTAAGAAAGGAAAATGATGAGCTGACGGTGCGGTCTTCACCACATATTTTGCGAAAGAAACCGAACGACTTGCTTCTCCGGCCTTCTTGATATATCAAGAAGGATTCTCCATCGGTAAAAAGATATTTAACTGGATCTCGAGAAGATTTACTTGTAAACCAGACCTAAAAGAAATAATCCAGTCTCACCAAAACTCGCAGCCTCAGAGAGCTTCCACATCGTTCCAGCAAAACCAACAAGCCCAAGAATGAAGGAAGCAATCGTGCTGTATACGTCTCGGCCATTGGCCACATCATCCCATGGTGGGCTCGGGAAGCTCCTCCTCTCCCACCGCCCTTCCTCTCCATCCACATCCTCATCACCAACCAAGCTTACGATGCCAGCTCCACCACCACCTACGTCCGCCTCCATCTCTGCCACTGTCCCCTCCATTGCCTTCCACTACTTCCCTACCACCAGCTTCCCCTCGAACTTCTCCACCTCCTTCCCCCAACCACGAGACCCTCACCCTCGAGCTCCTCCGTCTCAATAACCCCAATGTCCGCGGTACCCTCGCCACTATCTCCGAAACCATGTTCGTTCACGGCCTCATCATTGACTTCTTTTGCATCGCTGCCATCGCTATTGCCCGCGAGCGCAATATTCCCTACTACTACTTTTTTTTTTTGGGCAAACCCTACTACTACTTCAGTAGCGGCGCTGGTGTCCTCAACTTCTTCCTTTACCTCCTAACTCTAACTCTTCACAACAAGTTTGCCAAAGATTTAGAGAATTGGACGCCCCCATAGATGTCCCCGGCACCGCTTATAACTGCCCTCCGATGTTGCGAAGTCGATGCCGGATCACTACGACGAGACCTACAAGTGCTTCTTGGACTCGTTCGTGAAGATACAGACTTCGGCCGGATCATAGTCAACACCTTTGAGAAGCTCGAGCCGAGAGTGATATGAGCCATTAGGGACGCGAGTGTGTGCCGGGGCCCCACTCCGCCTATTTACTGCATCGAGCTGCTGATCTCGAGCAGGGGAGGTGACGATGGATCATTAAGTGGCGACGTGCTAGACTCACAGCCGAGAGTGAGCTTCATGTCCTATGTTTCGGGAGCTTAGGCGTGTTCTCGATGGAACAGCTGAGGAAATAGCGACAGGCCTGGAAAGAAGCAGTCAATGCTTCTTGTGGGTGTCCGTAACCCAACAGAGGACAAGAACCAAAAAGCCTCCTGTCGGCGATCCGACCAAGACTTGGGCTCGCTGCTTTCCGGAGGGTTTCTTGGAACGCACCAAAAGAGGAGGCTCCTGGTGAAGAATGGACCCGCAAGTGGCGATGTGCTGACCATCCCGCGGTGGTCGGGTTCATGACTCATTGTGGGTGGGAATTCGATGCTCGAGGCGGTGTGCGGCGGGAGTGCCGATGCTAGCGTGCCGCGCTATACGGAGCAGTGGCACAACGGTGTTGCTGATGCAGGAGATGACTATCGCCCTGCCAGTGGCTGAGTCAGAGGACAGGTCGGTGAGTTAGGAGGAGGTGGAGAAGCGTGTCATAGAGTTAATGGAGAGTGAGGAGGCAAGATGGTGAGAGGAAATCGGATCCCTTGCCATAGCTCCTCTATGTTAGGGGTGGCATAGAGAATCTGGCGTCCGGATTTAATGGACAGCGAGATTGTGCCCTATCATCTGATAGATCTTGAGCCCAAAATTTGGCGGTATAACTAGATTTTCAACTTAAAAAAAAAAAAAAGAAAACCTAATTTCCTCTCTTCTCCCCTCAGATCTGTTGCGATTCCCCCATGCTCAGGAACCGAGTCCCCTTCACACTCTGCTCTCTCTCCCTCCCTCTCTCCCTCTCGTTGACTGACATCCTCATCCTCCATTCACTTCGGTGACCATCCCCTTCGATGCAGATCTATGCAGAATCGCCCTCCGCGGAATTACTCTCCTCATTCCGGGAGAGCTCAGGTGGAGCCGTCCGCAAGCAGTGAGAAGAGTTGCTCATTCCCGAGAACCCTGAGATTTCATCGAGTTTGCGCGCGGAGGACGCTTCGTCTCGGCGGCACTCGCGGCTGCTTGTGAACAAACCGAAATCCGAGGCTTCTGGATCCTCCCAGGACCAATGGCAGCAGTAGTCGAGCATTGCGGTAGATTCCTCGGCAAAAGGTGGAGATGATCGCGAAGAAGAGAGAACGATCTCAAGGACATCCCGGAGAAGTACAAGGAGATGAAGCTCAATGTGTGGACGGTGCTTCAATTCGTGAGTCTTGTTTTGATTATCGCAGCTGTGTTTGTAGTCTTTGGATAAATGCACTAAAGATGCAAAAACTGTGGGATCTTCCTCTGTGGAGGTGGGAGGTCATGGTTTTCACGCGCTTTATGTGGAAATTTAGTGTCTGGTTGGTTGATGAGATTGGCGGTGTTTTTGATTGAGCGGAATTTCATACTGAGGAAGAGAGTTTTGTACTTCATTTACGTATTGAAGAAAGCCATCCGAATTGTATCTGGTTTGGACTCGTCCTGCTTGTGTGGATTGTGTGTTCGATGATAAGGTTGAGAAGGAGACTATAGCAGGATATTGCCTAGAGTAATAAAGATCAAACACCTTAAGTTACCCAAATTTACGATCGGGAAGGGGGGGAGGGGGGGGAAAGGAATCGCCCTCGACCAAATTTCTTTTTAGGTTAGCTGTTTTGACCTTTATTACTTTTGATCCAAACTTACTCTTGGATTATCAGCAAGCAATAGTGGTTTATTGTTGCTTTGGATAAAAGTCCGCCAAATCCGATGGGGAGAATGTCTTACAGTAACGCAAGTTTGAAAGGCAGTTTTTGGAGTTTTAGTACGTATTACAAGCTGTGCTCTCATTTTTTGGAAGTGGATTTATTAAGTCTGCTTTCAATGGCTTTCCTTCTTCATGCCGAATTTGGATGCTTTGTGCAGTGTTAGTTTGGGTATAATTATTTTCTTGATCGAGATTGAGTTGCTACTTGGTGAGTGCATCACAGAATATGGGTAAGCACGATGTAACTTTTTGCCTAATCTTGGACAGCAAGTAGTAGTAGGTACTTATTTAGCTAATGTTAACACAAAGGGGGGGGGAAGGAAAAAAAAAAAAAAACGAAAAAAAACACACAA
>JAGVVM010006108.1:0-23508 GCA_019149425.1 Psidium friedrichsthalianum
TTGCGGAGGCTCCCTCAGCTCTCCTCCCCAGAACTCCTCTCTTTTCTTTTCTTTTTGTTAGATGCGAGAGTTCTCCCCCACTATCACCAGAAAGAGAGAAGAGACAAAGAGCCTCTGTCCAAATTGTCTCCCACTCGAATCAAGCTTTCTTTTCTTTTGCAGATGTGCCCTCCATCATTCATCCACTAATGCTCCATCTCTTTTCTATTTTCGGCTCCTTATGCGGATGAATAAGAAAGTGCCTGTGGGTGAACCTCTTTTCCTTATTGATGATGAAAAGGTGGCCCCCAAATGTTGTTGGATCATCATGGTTTCTCAACGGCAAAGGGACATCCATCGTGACGACTGATTAGTTCTTGAACCACTTGAGGGCTTTTTGAGATAAGCTTAATGGTCATGGCTAAACCGGTGGATATTGTTTCGAGGCTAGCAACCATAAGCACAACCATCACTTAGGTAACCAAATCACACGTGAGAAGCGTCTGAGTTTTCATGTCCTCCAGGAGATGGTCGAGGAAGTCTCTTTTGTGTATTCCCGGTGATGCCATTCTTGCAATGATCTCCTGCTCAATGATGTTCATTAGCTTCTTTTGACTCTTTGAACTCTTGTGAAAGGTCATGTCGGGAAAGTTTATCGGGAGTGACATGAGACCTAGATAGAGTCTGTGGATGTCCTCCACCAGATCTACCCCTGATCTCTCGGCATTGTAGCTAAACAAACATTTTGAAGTCAAATTGAATACCATCGTCGTACAATCACGTTTCACCTATACAAATTCTCGAGTTGACCAAGTGTCTAGGGCTTTCCCAGCTATGGCTTGAAATTGAGGAAGGAGCTCATCTCTGAGTTTCTTGGGACCAAAGTGATTTCGGACGACATTAGTAAGGTGTTGGTTTGTGATCCCAGTTGCATTCATCTTAACTTCTAAGCCTATGGTAGTACCATGACCTTTTAGTTCTCTTCTTGAGGAAAGGAGGCATATCGATGGACTTGGTGTGTATGAAGAACTCGATGGTCTCTCCAATGAATGGAAACCCCATGGAACCAGGAGGAAGCCTTTCCCTACTGGAATGGATTCTCCATTTGTACTTCCAGTGGGAACCTGCAATTACAACAAGAGCCAAAAAACCCATAACAATCTCCAATGTTGGAATAAACCACATCTTCTTTTTTGGTGGGGTTTCCCCTTAATATCTCAAGAAGAAATTGAGTGGCAATAGAAATCTGTGAGCAACAAGCGTTTGCAATAGCCGCTTTGAATACCAATTGCCCCAAATACAAGTGCCCCCCCCCCCCCCCCCACCTTCTTCATTT
Organism: Psidium friedrichsthalianum; assembly: GCA_019149425.1. Taxonomy (NCBI): domain Eukaryota; kingdom Viridiplantae; phylum Streptophyta; class Magnoliopsida; order Myrtales; family Myrtaceae; genus Psidium; species Psidium friedrichsthalianum. The sequence continues at coordinate 1,316 of JAGVVM010006108.1, forward strand.
TGGTTCAGGCCTACGCAAAATGGCTTGAAATTAGCTTGACTTTCTCGCCGTCTAATGCAAAATGCGATGTAAAGAAAAATAAAAACGCAACCCAAGATGAAATATTTTTTGTGAGAATTAATTCTCAAATTTTGTACAATATATAAATGAAAAATCAAAAAATCGAAATTTAGGTGTCAACACTCCAACCTTCATAGAGCTATCCCGACTTGACTAGAGAAATCTAGCGATTTAGAGCTTGATCGAAGCTCAAGTTGAGGTTCCTGAACTTCTTGTGATGTTGTATGTTGAAGGAATCACATAGTTATACTCTAGATTCTAACTTTGAGTTCTGCTGTGGATGTTCTAAGCGAGCTTGATTCGCCTTGATTTAGTCATTGGATCTAGTTAGTTCTTAGATATGTTAATCTATTGCTTGAGATCTTCCTTCTGATTCTAAGATGCCAAGAACCTGGTCTTCTTGTTCACACCTCAGCTGCTAAAGAAAGAAATAGATCTTCTTCCCCAAAAGCCTCTAAGGAAGAACTATTAACTAATCCAAAATGCTAGACTTTCAAATTCACTTCTTTGTAAGAAAATACCAAGCTAAAAAGACCAGCTCTGACTTATTGATTAGATACCAAGAATCCGATCTGCAGCTAAAGCAGGCAAAAGACTCAAGGCCAGCGAGGAATTTGCCATAATAGATCGACTCTGAACTCTGATCATGGTTGGCTGTTAACAAATAGTCTCTTTAGTTCCATCCCTACAATTGCCAAGAAAAAGAAGAGGAATGAAAAGGGCGTTATTTAAGGCATATTCCAATTTTGAAATCTTGAACTCTTGACTCAAAGCCCGCTACTAAAGTTGAACTATATAAGTCCTTTCACTCTTTTCCCTTCTTCCTTCAATTTCAGGAATGTCTTTTATTTTCTCTTTCCATTCTAGTATGATGATAGCAATGGTTCTATCTACCTTTTACTAGAATTCTCCTCTCTAATGTTATTCTGTAATTTGTCAATTGATCTTAGTTTCTTTCAGCTTTGACTCTTGAAGATGACTTTTGAACCTTACATCCTCAATTACTGAATACCTTCAACATGGACTTATCTAGTCAGTGCTTATGCTGTTCCTTTTCTTGTGGTCTTCTCAAGGTATAAGACAGACCATGCTTTCGCACTTCGGCCGTCCAATCCTTTTAGTTTCGCAAGAAAGACAAAGTACGATTAGCACTAATTGACCAGTCAACATCCGATGTGGAAATGACGTTGCGCCACGTGGTGTCCACGTCAGTGCAGGTGGTTATTTTGTTAGGATTTTTTGAAAATTATAAAAATAAAATAAAACTTAGATCGGATAGTGGGGAGTGGCGCCGCTTGTCCGAATTTGGGATTTTCTAGTATAAAAATAGATTTTCCGCATTATAATAAATTTTTTGAAAATAAGAAAATATATTTTTAGATCAAATGGCTTAGATTTAGTCTTAGGTTTGATCTAGGCCATAGGACTTAGTACATAGATCGGACGGTTTAGGCTTAATCAAGGTTCAATCATGGCCGTCCATTTTGGTAATCAGATCCTCGGGCGACGGCTTAGCCATGTGGTCCTCTGTGGATCATAGGATTAGCCGATAATAATAAAAATACTCAGAAGATTCTAAAAAATTTAAATTTTTTAGAAAAATACAAAAAAAAATAAAGTTGCGTTGTTTTGAGAATTGGTTTAAACTCGCGTGGGTTTAGACCGAGTCTTCGGGTTTGTGGGCCGGATTAACGCAACTTGATCCCAAAAAAGTAAATAATAATAATAATAATAATAATAATAATAGTAACCCAACTTGATCCCAAAAAAGTAGTAGTAGTAATAATAATAATAATAATAATAATAATAATAATAATAATAATAATAATAATAATAATAATAATAATAATAATAATAATAATAATAACCCAACTTGATCCCCAAAAAAGTAAAAATAATAATAATAATAATAATAATAATAATAATAATAATAATCAAAAAATGTTCTAAAAATCCAAAAAAAGAAAAAATCATAAAATATTCTAAAATATTCCAAAAAATAGAAAAATTCCTAACAATTCCTAAAATCATAAAATAAATAAAATAAAATAAATGACCACTTTCAACTAGTTTGACTTATTTTCATGATTTTGAGTTCTCTAATCTTGAATCGTTTTGCCCCTCTGGTTAATTTGACCCAAACTTCTGCAAACTACCCATGAACTCTAAGCCCTTAGAGCTTCACTAGGTTTGTCATGTGGCCATTTAAGTACTGATTTGATGCGATTTATCCGCACATACTGATTCCTTGATCTGCACACTTTCAATTACTGATTGTCTCTGGCAGGATAGTCTTTCCTCAATTGTATCAACTATTTAGATTGTAGGGCTTACCTTACCCAAAAAACATATGCATGAAATCAGTAGGTTAGAAAATCACTCAATTTAGGTATTGAAAAGGCGTCGACTAAAAAGTCAGCGTACCTAAGTCCCCAACCCACTTCTTTAGTTTTCACATAATCAAACGGTCTCTCCCAACTGCGTGATAAGATTCCTAATGTACCATCCAAAAAAAGATTGATGGCGACTCTGAAAGCATGTACACTAATCACATATCACCCGACTACACTAAGGTCAACCTCAATTTTAAAATTCCTCCCTGACCCGATTTAGTATGGGCCTAGGAGTGCTTGCACCGCAATCTCATCCCATTCTATTGAGTGGACGAGATCTTGGTAATCCATTAACTCCCTCGAGACTCCCTACTTACATAAAATCTTGGGAGGGTTGCGAAAAAGGCATCCACCCAAGTGAAGAATGCAAAGTCAAAAGGGGGGATCGAAGTTTATTGACAAAGAAAGGAGGGAGACGAAATCGAGAATTCTCTTGATATGGACATAAACAATTCAAATCCAAATCTCGAAACCTCGTCAAAAAGACAAGAACACTATAGTCTCTTGCCCATTAAGGAATAAGCACAAACACTTGTGGTACATAGATTTTTCATGATTGAACAAAGAAGAGCAGCTCTTGCTCCTACTCTGGATTGCACAAATCGCTTGATACATCGAACTTCACGAGAGATTTGAGGAAAGGATGCACTAACTTGATTCTATCTAAGCCCCAAGAACGACGATAATCAATCAATACCACAATAATCCACAAACGCAGCTAGAGATGAGGGAGCATGAACTAACCTGGATCTGGAATTTGACTGAAAGCGAGAACGCCAAATGCCCTTTTGCTCTTCTATCTTGAAGAAAATGCGAATTAGCAACGGAGGAGGAGAGAGGGACAAAGAAAAGTGTGAGACAGCAATGGAGAAGAAGGAGCTCTGAGAGGGACAAACGAAGAAGTCCTAGGTTGTGAAGGACAAAGAATCCATGGATGGGAAAATGAAACACTCAAGAAAAGATGACAGGGAGTAGCACAATGCGAGAAGTCAGGGAAAATGATTTCCGTATTTTAAAAATGGAAATCATTTTCCCCAATTTTAAAAGAACATTTTTCGTTGATCGGAAAATATTTTCTTTGACCACATAATTTTCCCCCCCTAAACGCTAAAAATTGGCAAAAATATTTTTTAGAAAAACTTGTTCCATGAAACAAACAGAGCCTTATTGTTGTAAAAGTGCGAAATTTATTAATGTATTGATATTTTGCACTAACATCGCGCATTCAAAGGCAAATGCAAAAGTTAAGTTGCCGACTTCCAATGAAATATAAGAGAACTACGAAACCGATAATTTAATTTATATCTTGATTACTAAAACTAAAAGAGAATTGGTAGTACGCGTTCATGTGGATTTAATTATATCAAAAGATACATATTTCTATAAGGTCACTTGATGATGCCAGAATGGTAAAATGAAAACCTTTGTCTGGTAAAAATGATTCACTGGGTAGGTAGACATCCCCCGTGCAAAGGAAATACCACATTGATACGAAAGTTTAAAATCATTTCTTATACGTAGGGATATATATATATATATATATATATATATATATATATATATATGCAGTACATATTACATGGAATAAGCAATCGAATAATAAAATAGATAGAATAAGAAAATAAATTAGAGAACAGATGTTCATGGTTTAGTCGTAGAGATTTACGCCCATAGGGAAAGTAGTAACGAATTTCACTATAGATCAAGCGATATAATGATATTGCAAACTACACTCGAGTAACTTAAACATAAATTTCACTATAGATCAAGCGATACAGGGAGATTATAAACCACACTCAAGTAACTCAAACATTATATATTTCCCAGCTCAATTACATTTAATAACATACATAGTGTTTAGCTCCTAATTCATCATGAAATAATCTCTTAATGAAATCTTCACGGTAAGAAAACCCATTGTTAAGCACCCAGTACCTTGGAACGTAACCCACGGCACTCGAAGAAAGAAACGGCATTTCTTATTAGTTTTAAAATCCCTCTTGCAGAAAAAATGTTATATATGTTTTGCGGTATATAAAACCAAGTTGACCAAATCATGGGTTGATTCAAAGTCCACTTGGATTTTCCAGTTTAAGACCAATGAGAATTCGAATAGTATACGAAAGTTTACTGAACTGCATCCAAACAAAATTCCCTTTCCTTTCTTGACCGTAACTCATATATATTCATCCTCCAAGTAGAAGCTTGATTTCGAACGTCACAGAAAAAATCCAACTTTCAGAATTTGTTTATTTATTTCCAAAATTCAGATTTTCGCTTTGATCTTAAATTCGAGACATATTTCAACAATCTTTGCCTTGGTTCGATATTTGAGCCAAGTCACAATCATTTCATTAGAACTTCGAACTTTGCTACTACTCTTCTAACAGCCCTAATAGGCTCAACCGCTACAAATATCATCCAAGTCCAAGCTGCGCTTGAATTTCGCTATAACCATGGACCTCATTAGAACACCAACTATACATGCACCTTCAACTGCTCCACAAAGACTTTCTGATATAAGCTCTTCTACCAAGGATAAAGTAAAACCATCACTGCATCCATATCTGTCAAGAGACCGAATATGTACCTTATCAATATTAGCAATTACAGCAATCATTGGCTCTACTGGCTCCACTTCACTAAAAGTATTATTTGTGTTGATTACTTCGCTAGTATCCCTCACCTCATAAGTTTCTAGTTGTAACTCCACCTCAAGCTGAATACCGTCCAAATTCATATGAATACTGCTATAATCATTCATAGCCAGAATCACTAGAGACTCATCAAATATAACTTCTTTGCTAATAAAAAGTGAATTTAATTCTAGGCATCACAACTGATAACCACGTTCACTTTATGCATAGCCTATGAACGTGCACTTTCTTGCCCTCCCATTGAGCTTACCGTCACTAATTTGAACATAACATGGGCAACCAAATATTCTATGAATATAATAATTAGCAATGTTACTTGACCACACTTCTTCGGGAGTCCAACATCCAATCGCATTCGATAGGGATCTATTCAATATGTAGCTCACCGACTAAGTACATCCGTCAGAAATCTCCTAACCATACCAGCACCAGAGAGCATTTTATAGGTCGTCTCTAGTAATGTTATGCTCATCAATTCTGCAACATGTTGTGGCTCATTAGCGCTAGCGCAGTGTCTCACTATACCTTCGTTCATGCAGAATTCATTTAATAGCTCCAAGCAAAACTCCATGTATTTTATCAGTCTACACATACTTGATCATTTGACCAATCTCCATTTTTATTAAAGCTCTCAACTGCCTGATTATGACAATAACATCAAACTTGTGCCTAAGCACAAACACTCAGGTCTTCCTTAAGTAGTCATCTACTACTGTTAGCATTAATCGAGCACTCTTCCACGAAGGAAGTCGCGACGACCTACGAATATCTAAGTGAAGTAGTTCCGCAATTTTCATGATTTCTTTGACAATTGCACTAAACTGCACTTTTTGCTGTTGATATAAATCACAACATCTACATACATTCAGTTCGTTAGCATTATTACCACACAATAAATTTCTTTCACTTAGAAACTTCAAGCTTCTCTCGCTAACGTGCCCTAAACACGTACGCCACGATTCAAACTCTTGAATAGATACATTCGACATCTTCGTCACTATCTCATCTTGACGCTCATTAGGCTATTGTGCTTGATTGCTTTTATTATCACCAAAAAATCTTTAATAATTTTTAGAATGCTACATTCTGAAGAATATCGACACCCAGCTGAATCCGGGGCACTCAAGGAAATCATTTTTTTTCAACTCTGGAATATGCCGCACTCCAACTAATGTTCTCACAATACCATTCTTGACACCTCAATTTTGGTCTTTTTTTCTTTTTTCATTTATATTGCACAAAAATGAGAATTGACCTTAGTCCTCACCAAAAAATAATTCTTCAAGCATTGCATATTTAGTTTTTGTTTGTCATGCATTATCATTTGCATTCACGCCAGAGGTGAGCTTAATTCGGCAGGTGGTCTGTAATAAGGTTCATCATGATTTTGGCTAAGGCAACCTAAAAATATCTAAGTCCCTTAAGCATGTTTTTGAGCTTAATTTAGTCGGTTAAATAATCATTTTTAAAAGGCTTAATTAAATGCATATTTTTTTAGGAAAATGCCCAATTTAAGCTCAGAAATTTGCATGAATGAGCTCAAAAAATAAAAAATAAATTCGACCAAAGTGTGTGCATGGGTGTGCTGAATTTCCTGTGGGCATGGACCTAAATTCTAATTCAAACCAAACCTTTTTGATTATTTAATTGAGCAAGGCCTTTAATGAATTATCCTTTTAATTAATTAAGGCCATGTTCGAGCCCAAGATGTCACCACGAGCCCATAGAAGTTGAGAAATTTGGCCATCATCACCATGAGCCTCTTTTAGCCATAAATTCATAAGTGTTTCGGCAGATTTGGACTCTTCAAGATTTGAATAAATTCAGATAATTATCCTAAAAATAGTCTTGAAAAATCAAAACTCCATCTCTATCAGGCTCTAGTATCTGATCTGGACTCTTCCGGGATTAGAAGTTTTAATCCAACGGTTGTCAATGAATCCTAGGCTCCGTTTGTTTCACGGAAAATGGCCTCATGGGGGAAAACATTTTCCAGGAAGTCATTTTCCAAGAAAATAACTATATTTTTCGGTGTTTGGTTAATACTTAAAAATGAACTGGAAAACAATTTCCGTCGTTTGGCAAGGAATTGATTTTCCGGCGGCGGGCGGCGGCGGCGGGCGGCGGCGGCGGCGACCGGCGGCGGCGGCGGCGGCGACCGGCGGCGGTGGCGACCGGCGGCGGCCGGCGAGCGGCGGCGGCGGGGCCGGCGACCGGCGGCGGCCGGCGGCGGCGACCGCCGGCGAGCGGTGGGTGGCCGTGGGCGGCGATCGATGGCCGGGGACCGACGGCCGCGGCCGACGGAAAATGATTTCCGTTTTTAAAAGAGGAAATCGTTTTCCACAATTTTCAAAGGGATTTTTCCATAGGAGGAAAATGTTTTCCGGGGTTAACCTATTTTCCGCCCCCAAACGCCGGAAAATCCGGAAAATATTTTCCAGGAAAACTTAGGGGTTCGGCAATTACTAGAATCTTCGGCATATTAAGAGCAAGAGGTAGAAAGCAATTTGTGAATATCAAGTGTTTGATTGTCTCCCTCGAGGTCAAGACAATCCTCTTCTCCCTCAACGCTGAACTTTTGCACACCTATTTCACCAGTTTGTGCACCACCACCTCAAGCTTCACTGGTCCTCCCCCATGCACGACGTGGCCTTATCATCCCGCACTGATCTCCATCGTCTAGCAGGTCAGCTGCCCTAGTCTGTGACCAGCTAACCAGCCCTACGCTCGCCATCCAAAACGAAGCAGTCCATCACCTCTGTCCAACTCAAAACCGCTACTATTTAGCCTTGATTTAGGGTCAATCAGCCCCTATTTTCTCATTATTTGAGGATCTAATATTGCTATTACCTGTGGTAGATCATTTAGGTGTGGTTTGGTTCAAATGCGGCTCAAAAAGGCACAATTTTGGTGAGTCATCAAGCTTGCGCGCGTTCTGGAAATTTGGCCAAGGAAAGGTAAATTTCTTCAACTTTAAATTGCTAAATCGTGCTTGTTTATGTGGAAACTCACACGTATGTTCTGACACCTTGATGGGCATGTTTGATTTGCAATTAAGAGTGGATATATTAAATTATATTTTTTTATCATAAAAGGAATGAGCTTTCATTGATCATCAAAACTTAAACCTCTTAAGATGTTGTTTTAGTGTATTTCCTTCAATTCAACCGCATATGCCGCCCTAGAGTCCGCAACTTGGAGTTGCTTGAAATGATTTATGTTTTAGTACATCAAAATTGGTTATGTTTTGATAATCAATCTTAGTTTATTCTTCTCCATGAAAACCGAAAAAAATATGAAGTTTTTTATCACTTAAAATTCTGATGATTAGTTGATGAACTTTATTGATTTCCATGCTTATTTTTGAGAGTTGATTAATTCAATTAAGGACACATCTTTTCTCAAATTTTTGGCAGAATGTTTAATATGTTTTATCAAAAACTCAAATTGAACAAATTGCAGATTCTTTGAAGAAGATATGAGTATTTTTTTGGCACATGATTTGAGTTGCTCTTAAATTTTCGGCACTTTTCCCTTGATGGTCAAATTTACCATGCCTTGGATGATTGAGTTGGCTTTGATTTCTATCTTTTGCATACTTTAATGTTTTTGCATATTGCGTGTTAATCTAGTTTCATGTGCTTGTAATACATGCTCCCCAATGTACCTTGTCCTGTTGAAATATATACATTGAGGTATTCAATTTGACTTCTATTTTGAAGTAAGATCTTGCCCATATATAAGCGAATTATAAATCTAACTCTCTATTTCGAGAGGCGAATTGATCATTCTAAATAGAATTTCATGGTTTGCCCTATGTACATGGAGGTAATGGTTATTCTATTCAATTCATTTTTTTGGCCCTAAAGTAAGGGCACATTACGAAGTAAATTGCAACGGATTTAAGGTGTATTATGGGTAATATTGTTCACTTTTGTTCAAATTTTGTGCCTTTCCCTTGTTAAATAAATCCCTAAAAAATACCAAAAAATGGGGCCTTTTCTTAAGGTAAAATCACATTTTCATATTTCGCATATCAAAAATAACATTTACTATAAGTTTGGGCTTTGAGAAATCAATTTCTTAAACTTTAATGAATGTTATTTCACTTTTAGGGTAGTTTTCATCTCATCTTTTCATAAATCCGAAAATGTATAAAAATACCAAAATAAATAAATAAATAATATCATTAGCATGTAGTTTAATAGCATACTTGCCATGTCATATTTGTATCCGTCATCATATTGCATATCGTCATCATTTTGCATGTCATTTAGCTTAGTGTAATTTTGCATATATTATAGTCTTCGCATATTTAGGTGAGTCCATTGCATCTCACATGTCATATCGTTGCATTAGTATTTCACTTGATAAGAGACAACCCAAAAAAACCACCAAACTGAGGATTTGTCATGAAAATTGATACCGAAATGGCATTAATTGAAAAATTAATGTAATCAAATCCTATAATTCATAATCTCTGGTTCGTAGAAATAAAATAGTTCTTCCACTATTTTATCTAGGTTTTTAATCAACCTACCAATAATGATTAGTAGGGACTCCAAGAATAACATTAGGATGAAATTGAACCTAAGTTGTGAATTGGTAGGACTTGAGAGAGTTCGAGTTGAGTTAATCATATAGTTAATCTAATAATCCATTAGCCTGATTAATTTTAGGTTGCGATAGCTTGGTGACTTTGTTAGGGATCAATAGACTTGATTTTTTGAAAAATGGGGCTTAACTTGAAAATTTTGGATTTGATGAAAAGAATAAAAGACTTAATTAAGACTTTTAATTTTTTGAAAAATTCAGTTAATTTGCGTCTATTTTTTTTGAAAACCTAAGAATACCTAAGTGGATTTAGGCTGATTTTTTTTGTGGTGAAATTCCTTGGTTGGCGGTTGTGATTTCTCTCTAATTTCTCTTAGGTGTTAAATGTTTTTGCAGGTTATGTGAATATTATGTTTTCTAACCTTTGCTTTGTAGGGCTGTCGATTTACTTAATTTTGTGAATTTTTCCATGACTGGGTGCACTAAATTGTTACGCATGATTATCACATTGTTGCACTACACTCGACCTAAATTGGTAGATTGGCCTATGATGGTATCAAGACAAGGATTTCCCTAGCTTCAATGTAGAGGAATGGTACCCTTATTTTCGATTCCGAGTATGTCAAGAAAAACCTGCCTTGACTGTAATCCGATGGCATGGATGGACTCTCAACACCTAATTCATCTCTCCCAAACTCATCCCAAATTGCAACTTATGGCTCAAATGTGATTAGCATGCAATGTACCTTGAAATCGAAGCCACCACTAATCGTTTTTGGTAGATCGATTAGAATCCTAAGTAAATTAGCGGAATAATCAACTTACTTCTACAAACTAGAGATCAAGGGTCCAAGACTTGATTACTAATTGATTTTAACGTTCTTTCGATACCATTTTTTTTATAAAAAAATTTTGTTAGCCAACATTAATTGATTTTAACCTAAATCACTAACAAATATTATCATGTGTGTGCATAATCAATTAAATGAACATCTAGAAATCAAATAATTGCATAGAGCATGCGCCAGAGAAAATTGTTCTCACTTTTGGGTTTTCTCTTTTTAAAGGAAAAAGACCAACCTATATGCAATGTACAAATCTATTCTAAGAATGCAATGACATGGACTAAATGCAAGACTATCCTAATCATGCATATGAAGTTAATTTAATTAAATACATGACTAACCTAGATGACATGCAATTAAATTAAAAATGAGATTATGATTCAACTAAATTGACTAGATGACGTACAAATTAATTAAAATCCTAAAAATGCAATTCTATATGCAATGCAATCTAGATGCAACCTATATAACATAGCAAAGATGATTTGTCATTTTTTGTTGTATTTTCAGATTAATTCATGACCTTAAACGAAGCTATGCCAAAATAATGTTTATCTTGTATATTTTAGGATTTAAACTATTTGAGGCACGAAATTCCGTTTAAGTATGCAATTTCTATTTAAAAATTAATGCAGTCTAATCTAAATATTTAATTACAAAATAACCTATATGATGTCAATTTTAAAGATGCAATTCTATCTAAACATAGCAATTGATGAATGTAATATCTTTTAGAATTTTGAAAAATCACATCATGCGACAAGATATGTACTAAAAGATACGGACAAACAATCAATAAGTTCAAATAAGGAAAGAAGATAGATATGCTGTTCAATTTAAAAATAACTCAATATTTAAATCCAATTTTTAATCTGTAATCTTACATATTAACATATCGAATTTAAATCCTTGTCCAATTAAATAGTTCATCTATAATCTTATGATGGACTATTTTGATCATGTGCCAAGTTGCGGATTAGGAATTTTCCTAATCAAATCTGCACTGGAGATATGCAATTTATTAAGATATGTAATATTTTCCAATTGATAAAGATAAGAAATATTACCTCGATTAGAGATAGACTTTCCGAATTTGAATCGCAATTGAATTGGCTTGAGATTGGTTGCGGATCAGTAGCTTCACGGCTGCGATGACGTAGCTTCACGGCATAGACGTTGGAAACTTCGCGGTTGAGTTGGATCGATGAGCTTGATCAGTTGGTGTGTCCGAAGTCTTCCTTCGCGAAACTTTCTTTGCGAACTCTTCTGGGACGTCCTTGGATTTCTTAAAAGAAGACTTTGATCAAAGTATAAGACTTTTACCAGAACCTCCACTTTATCAAACACGTTAATTGACCACTAGTGGACTAAACGTGCATGAACTCCACCAGATTTTGCTGGAACTCATGAGGATTCGTTGCCTTCACTGGACAGCTGGTTTGAGATCGCGTCTATCCGAAGAGCAGCACGTTGCCAGTGATGGAGCAACGAGCTTCATCATTGCCAGGGTGAGGATTCGCCGGCTTGGTGGTGCTCGACGACGATGGTGTCTTGTCGGGCATCTGAAGTTTCGTCTTGTGGTCTGCTAGGAGCTTCACCGGGCCTGGACGATGGCGGATAGAAGGCAGCCGAATCTTTGTGATAGCAGGCACAAGGAAGCAAAACGACGTTACTACAGGATTGAAGTCAACTCTTGCTTTACATGCCCACTGTAGGCATGACTTCATCACTTTCCTCTCTTTGCAGGCACCAAGAAATCCTTTTTATGCATGAATCATGAACCCAGAACAAAGGAAAAGAGACTTCCCTTTTTAGCGAGTTTGGACGAGTGCTCTCCAAGGAAGAAATTCTCTCTCCTGGTTCTTGCGTCCATCAACCCCAATGAATATCCTTGTGCTTCCTCTTCTGCACCTGGTCGTGTATCATCATTAATTGGCCATCTCAATGGTGAATTGCCGACTACCGAGTAAAGAAAGCAAAACAATGAAAAACCAAGGTTGATGAAAAGTTAGTGTCACTAATAACGATGGCAGAGAGAAAGCAAATTTGGTTTTGAAGACTTCCTCCCAGTGATTTCTACAGTCCTTCGTTGTTTTCCCTGTTGGCCTTCTTCGAGTATCTTCTTCTTTTGTGTCTTTCGGACGTTCTCTTCTCAATTTTTCTGCCTTTGATTGTCCTATTCTTCCCCGTTCTAAAGATCTTGAGACCTGCAAATGGTCTCTCTTCTCTCTCCGGGAGGATGTGTGCCCTCAAAGTGCCGTATATGACTATCGTGTGGCCTCTCTCGCTTGTGAAGCATAAGCATGCTTATATAGAGAAAATTAGGTAACTTATGACTCTTTATGAAATAGACCCCAAATCGCAAGACCTTTTTAATTAAGCCCAAAGGACTTAATCACACTTAAGTTCAAATCAGCCCATGTTCCTTAAAAATTTTGGCACAAGCTTAATTCAGATAATTCAACCAAGTTCAAAATCTTGAAATAAGTCCATCCACCACCGATCTAGATAATATGCAAATATAATGCGACGAATGCCAAAATTAAATCATCCTATGTGAAAACTATAAAAATGATTTAACATTTTTTTGGTAGAGACTAAGGTTAGTCTCTAATTTTTTTATGCAATTTATGATAAAATAAAATTAAAAAAATTTAGGTGTCAACACTTGGAAACATATTTTCTGAATTTTTAATTGATGAAAGTGCTTTCTAAATGATTAAGCATGCAATACATGATTTCTATTCCTTTTTTTAAATGCCGCGATAATTTGAATTAACTATAACAAGATAAATAACAGCCTAAATGATCTTAAATGCATATTAGAGCACTTATTTATTGAGAAAAGATTTCAATTTTCTACATGACTTTTTTTTGTTATGTAAAATCTTACGACACAAATAGTCCCTAAACTTTGATCCAATAAGTAATGTGATCCATGAACTTTTAATTTACCCGATATAGTCCTTGAACTTTAGCCTAATATGTAATGTGGTCTCTAAACTTTTAATTTATTTAATGTACTTTTCAAACTTTTGGAACATGTTCAACTTAGTCCCTTCCCTGAACTTGAATTAATGAAAGGACTAGATTAAACATCTTCCTATAATCTATGGACTAAGTTAAATATGTTTCAAAATTTCGGGAATCACATTGAACAAATTGAAAATTCATTGACCATATTGGCCAAATTAAAAGTTTATGGATCATTTGTGTCATTATCCCATTCTAATATGGTGCACTATGATTTTTTGTTTTCTGATGGCAAACTTACTAAAACTTACCAAAAAATGGAACTAGTCCTATTTTATGTTATTCTGTGCGCACAAATAACTCTTACTTGTTACTTTGTTACAAAATAATGTGTATCTACATGCAATGCACATGATATGTTGAAAATCAAATAGAATAAACAAAGGAGTTATCGGATATAGGTGGACTTTTTACAGAAATAGGTTTAAAAATTTAACTTTTTACGAATTTGGGTCTTCATAAAAAAAATTTACGAAAACGGGGCTTGTTCGGCACTTTAAGTGCCGAACAAGTCCCGTTCGGCACTCTAGGAGCCGAACTGCTTGTTCGGCACCGAAAGTGCCGAACTTTGTGCAACGATGAAGAGGATCGCGTCAAGGCTCGCTTAGGCAAGAAAAGGCATCAGATCGAATTGCCAATCCACCGGCCAATGATCCCAAATCTCTTTTCCTCATAAAAAAAAAAAATATTGTACTCTTCTGTCAACTGTTTTATTTTTCTTACCTGATCAAACCTTTGGGGTTTGGGGTCCCCTAATTTTCAAGGACTCCCTTTAGGAACAAACCCTCTTGATTTCCCTCTCAAACTGAATATGAATATGCCCCAATAAAGTCCCGTGAACTTACCTCAAATCCTCCCTTACTAATCAAATATTATTCAACTGAACAGGAGCAGAATCAGGCTTGATTTGGGCCTGACTCGCTTCGTCAGGGCCGTTTGGGCCTGATTCACTTAATCAGGCACAGAAGAGAAAAAAATATAATTTATAATATAATTATATGAAACAAAAGATAAAATAAAACAAAAAATAAACATTTGGCCAATAATTGAACCTCGAGAATGTCAATCAAGATGTTCAAATGGTAAGGCAGGAATCCTACGAGCGAAATTCATGTGTCAAGAATTACCCATCTTTTAAAGGGAAGTCAAACGGCTTACGCTTCAAAGGATATAAGTTGTTTTCACTTGAAATTTTCCCCCATTCCCATGAGATCGTTAAATTTGGCCTAGAGTTAATCAAGTGTTGACTGGTGATATATAAGACCAAACAAAAACTCTAAACATAAAAAAAAAAAAAATGGTTTGCAACTATCAATTTTGATACCCATATTACCACTCAAATCCGATAGTTAATTTTTCATCCTTCGACCGTTCACCTGCTTTTTAGCAACATATCTCAAAATTATGGATCACAATCATCCCAACCCAACAAAAAAAACAAAAAGAATCAAGTCGGATGTCTGACTGACGGAAGTAAATTGCCAATCAAACTTCATTCAAACCTTTCAACACCCTACCACCTAAAAGTCTCATAATCGAAAGAAGATCCAAACACACACACATATACAGATATATATTTAAGTGATAAATCACCGAAATTAAGCCTAGTTATAGACTCGAGCCTTGGGCCTCGATTTAGGTTTAGAATTTGGATCTATGATTTTGCAACTTCGCCTAGCCAATATTTGACTCGTTGGAAAGCTCTCGACACGAGCGTTCAAACAATGCAAAAATCGCACGTATTAGACACAGAATGAAGGACATATGACTCGAAAAAAGGGCGCCTGAAATGAGGCATGCCCGCCTCTTCTTGAGGTGGTCACGCCTCATCCTGAGGTGGCCCGAAATGCTTCTAAGTGTCATTCTATTCATGCATTATAAAAGAATAGAGCAAATCTATTACTTGATCTTTTGCTCTTGAATTTTGCTTAGATTGAGTCCAGTTCTCGCATTTTTCTTCTTGTTCGCATGTTTTTTCTATCTGTGTAGATTCCGAAACTCTTGTACTTTCAAGGTAAGTTTCTACTCCCTTCATTTCAATTTCATATAGATATTGGGGTCAAAGACTCTAGAATCCGTAGACTTGTTGCCTATTGAATGTTCGAAAAACACATGATCTTAGTCATCGTGATATCGAAGTAAAAGCTTGAAAGTCCATGATATGTCATTATGCTGCCATTTGATGGCTGAAAATGCATGTTCTTAGGTTGTCGAAATAAGATCTTGAGATAAATGACACATCATTGTGCTGCCGAAATGTCACTCGAAATAGAAAAAAATGACACTATAAGTGAAATAACTTTTGTATGACGTTCACTTGAATGCCATAACTTTTTTTCGATCACTTAAACGTCATAACTTACTTGAGTACCAGAACTTTTTTTCTAATCACTTGAGTGTCATATAACTTTTCAATCGACTGCTTAAGCGCCATAACTTTTTTTAAAATTGTTAACCCCATGTGCTATGCCACATCGGATTTCTAGCACTTGAGTAAATGTTTTAAAAATGTTTTAGTACTCAAGTAATCAATTTAAAGTTATGGTACTCAAGTGATCGTTTTTTAGAAGTTATGGCACTCAAGTGTTCGAAAATTAAAAAGTTACGACTCTCGAGTAAGTATCGTACGAAAGTTATGACACTTGTAAGCCGCTCAAAAATATATATGTGAGTAGACCATCACAATGATTGTATAGATCTGGAATTAGGCCGCTAAGATGTTGGCTGTGACAGAAATATGATAGAAGGCATGTTGTTATTGTTAATCTATATAGACCGTGGAATTTGAGGGGACATTAAGAGATGGATTTGTTGAAGTGCCGTGCCACATTAGAACACCAAGTCAGTTGAAGGCCAACTAATAGGTCAGGTACCAAAGGAATTGGGGCTGAGTTAATAAGAAAGGCTGCGGCAATGCGACTGGAAGTCAAAAGTCAATAGCCATCACGATTTGAGCTCATGAACTGAGGCCTCATGCATGTGATTATTCATTTCATGATTTCGATTTGAAACATGATTTTGAAATTAATCAGTGATTTTGTTTTTACCTAGCCAAATGAAATTGTCCGGTTTTTACGTAACATTCTCATTTTCGGCAAACCCACAAATTAAATAAACTAATCATCACATATTGTAGCTTGCACATCACGTCATTATATCTTACATTTGATATGCCATATCATGTTGCCTGTGATTATTAACTTGTCATGTTATTTCATTTTCTCGTATTGCATCTGACTTGCCATGTTATGATACATGTCACGTTATCTCATTGCCATGTTATGATACATGTTATTACTATCATGTTTTGTAATTTCGTCCTTGTATGTTGCATCTTATTTGCCATGTCATGTTGCATGTGATCATTGCCATATCATATCATCTTATCGTAATGTCTTGCATTAGATCTGCCATTGTCATGATATATGTGATTATTATCATGTCATGTCATGTCATCTCTTCTTAATGTCTTGCATTAGATTTGTCATGTCATGAGGCACATGATTATTGTCATGTCATTCATTGTTATTGTCGTGCATCTGATGTACCATGTCATGCTGCGTGTGATTATTTTCCATGTATGTCATTTTCATTATCATGTCTTGCATTTTTGTTTGTTTATATAATGCTCCATAAAAATGTTTTCTTTGTTATGACGTTTTATCATTATTTTTTGTATATGATTTGCCATGTCTTTTTTGATGATTGAATTTTGCTTTTTAATTGGGACGAGGGATGCCACATTGAGCAAAGATGACCCCTTATTCCAAAAAATGTAAGCAAACTAGCACTCACATGGTTAGTCTAGTTAGGTCCCAACAGTTTCGAAATTTGGTTCGCGTCACCAACGCTCATCTAAAGTAGGATAGATCAGTGGAAATTGCGTCGAATAGCATGGACCCGTAGAAAATGGAAATGAAGATTAAGGAGAGCTTCACTGATCTTGTCATCGTCACAGAGAGAAATGAAGATTAAGGAGAGCTTCACTGATCTTGTCATCGTCACAGAGAGAAATGAAGATTAAGGAGAGCTTCAAAGGCTCACACATGCTGATGCATATATCCCCGGACTTCACTGATCTTGTCATCGTCACAGAGAGAATTGAAGATGGTATGAGAATGATAAGACGGTCGGGCCTAATCCATATCCGACCCCCTAATCCCATACATGTCCTGTATCCTAACAGTTGCAACCCTTGACACCAAACGGCCGTCCAAATTCAACCCCAAACATCGAACCAAAACCCAACAAAACTAAAGTCCACCGCATCCCTCGTCCTGTTACACATAAATGTTCAGACCACGCCTGAGTCGGAGTAAGCCAAGTTGGCGTTCTCACGTAGGAACACTACCTAGGGCCATCCGTTTTGTCTTTCAAGATAGCTTCTAGATGTTGACATCTGATTTTTAATTATCTTTTTTATTTAAAAATTAATGAAAATTCATAAAAATTCATAAAATTACAAAATCAACTTTGAAAACCTTGGCCAAGTCTAAGCAACTAATTTTGAAACAAAAAGTAATTTTTCATAGTTTTTTTTATTTTTTAATATTTTTTCAAAAAATACAAAAATACTTGAAAATTCGGCAAAAATAACATTTGATGCCACAAATACACAAAAATAGTCAATATTTTTCTTTTAAATCCCTTTTCATGTTGGCCATTGAAAATTCAAAAAAATTCAATTCGGGGTCATGTTTTGCTTCACTAGCATAATCTCGAATCGGGCCTAAAAAAATCCAATTTGAGTCAATTTATTTTCATTTTTTCACTTTTACGAGTTGTGACATTATCCTCTAATAGTTCAAATTTTTATTTTTGGCCCAATTATATCCGAAATGACTCAATTTTGCAAAAAGACCTTAGTTGAATTTTGCATTTCTTTTCATTTAGCCTCTAAGTTAACAAAAAATGTGTTGACACTTGATTTTTAATCACATTTTTTCTTTAAAATTAATAGAAAAATCATAAAAATTCATAAAATTAAAAAATCAGCTTTGCGACCTTGGCCAAGCCTATGGAACCAATTTTGACCAAAAAATAAATTTTCATATTTTCAGTATTTTTTGGCATTTTTAATTTCAAAAATTCATAGAAAATCAAGAAAAATGAGAAAATAAAAAAATCAACTGTGGAAGCCTTGGCCAGCCTAGCCAACCCTTTTTGAACAAAAAAATAATTTTTTCACATTTTTTTTTCATTTTTTAATATTTTTTCAGAAATTAGAAAATACTAGAAAATTAATAAAAAAAAATAGCATTTGAGGCCACAAAAATAAAAAAAATAGTCAATATTTTTATTTTAATTTTCTTTTCATTTTGGCAAATAATTTTGAAAATTCAATCGGAATTGAGAGTTTCTTTGTTAATCTCATTTTCAAATTAATTGAAAAATTATAAAAAAAATTTATTTTAGCTCCGTAATTTTTTATTTTTGCATTTCTGGAGATCGTGACGTTGTCCTGTAATAGTTCAAGTTTTTCAATGGCCTGATAGTGTATTTCCAGTTGTCGCTTTCGATTTTCCGAATTCAATTCAATCATCTAGAGGTCTCTCTCTCAACCTGAATTTGAAGCATCGAAGAAGTTTTAATTGGCTCTATTTGTCAAGACCTGCTGCACTTAAAGAATATGTTTTTTATGAAGGCCTTGGGAGAGCATGGTTTTTCTAGTCCCTAATGCTGCGGACTGTAACTAGGCTTGTATAATCATGTTACTTATTCAAGGATATAATCTTTCAAAATGTTTATGAGGCCAACTAGAAGTCAAAGTTTGAGGCTAACCGAAATCTGGTATGAGCATTGTCTTGTTGATGATATGGTGACTTATGCACTAAAAAAAAGAAAAAGGGGCAAGGGAACACCATGATAAAAAGTTGGGTGTGGGACAAGCCACTTAGAAAAAAAAGGGATGTGGGGTGTTTTGGCTTTTGTGACCAACGGAACAGTAGACTCCTCCTCTTTCTTTCGAAGCCAGATGACATGAAAGTCGAGGAGAATACAAAGAAACAAATGAGGTCCCACGGCATGGGTGGCAAAAAAAAAAAAATTCCACCGCCCAAATGGGTCAACAGACACGACGCAGGAAAGTCGGACCCGGCGGACGCAACCACCAAAAACAAGAATGAATGGAGACACCAACCACCGCGTAATCACGGTGGCAGCGGATGCGGGACACAACTGGTCTTCTCACATGGAGGGTCGGTTCACGCAGACGCCGACTCTTCTCAAGCCCACGGCCAACAACTACTCTTGCTGCATCTTCAGAGTCCCCAAGAGCCAAGTGGAGAGCAACGCCAGGGCTTACAAGCCCCGCATCGTGTCCGCCAGCCCGTAGCACCACGGGGACGAGCAGCTGATGCTGATCGAATAGCACAAGCCTCGACTGTTCTCCGCTACGATCAATCGGACCAGAGACTATGGCTCTGGCCTGGACCGTTATTTCGAGGCCGTCGCCTCTTTGGAGACCGGCATACGAGATAGCTACTTGGAGGCCCTCGATCAGGAAACATCTGTTTTGATCGAGATGATGATTCTCGATGCTTGTTTCATCATTGAGGTATTCCGCGTCTTCACCGAAGTGATCCGACCGGACGCCAACGACCCCTTGTTCTCCATGCGGTGGATTTTTACATCCCTCACGCTCGACCTCCCTCCTGATTGAAAACCAGATCCCGTTCATCGTTCTTCAGACGATCTACGACTTATCCAACTCTCCCTCGGACGCCGACTGCTCCCTTAACAAGATCGCCTTAGGGTTCTTTAATTATGCGCTCAGACTGCCGGCGGAAGACCTTGAGAAGCACTACCAAGTCTCCGATATCACGCACTTGCTTGATTTGTTCCGACTAGGCATAATCGGCCATTTGGATCTCGAACATCCTAGATGGGTCCATGGAGAGTCGCTGCAACTGATACCCTCCATAAAGCAGCTGCAGCCCGTGGGGATAAAGTTTGAACCGAGAGAGGGCCATGAACTAATCAACGTCGTGTTCGACGACGGAGTGCTTCGGATCCCTCCTTTTGCCCTCGACTTTTTCTCCAGCTCCTTCTTCCTCACTGCGCGGCTTTCGAACAGAGCTACCATTACTGCTCCAGCCACATCATCAATTACATGATCCTCATGAGATGTCTCGTGCGCTCGGCGTCGGACGCAGAGTTCCTGTCTCAGCGCAACATACTCACAAACTTTCTTAGGACCGATGATCTCGCCAAGGATGTCATGTTCGTTATGAAGAAGAGTTACTTGGCTGAGTTATTCGAGCAAGTGAACCGGTACCACCAGAATAAGTGGCATGTCTTTGGATCCCTTAACATAATGTTAGGGGTGACATTATTCAATCTGGGCTGTCCAATTCAAAATGGACAGCCCAGATTGATCCACATCATTTTTGTAAGAGGGGAAAAAAATTTTGGCGGGAAGTTTAAAAATTTTGAA
Organism: Psidium friedrichsthalianum; assembly: GCA_019149425.1. Lineage (NCBI taxonomy): Eukaryota > Viridiplantae > Streptophyta > Magnoliopsida > Myrtales > Myrtaceae > Psidium > Psidium friedrichsthalianum. Next base: position 22,293 of record JAGVVM010006108.1, read on the forward strand.
TTGATCAATTTGGGCCGTTCATTTTTGAATCGGACGGCCCAGATCTACTATGTCACCCCTAACATAGATCCACTATGTTAGGGGATCCGGGGATCAAGCGCGAGTACTTCGGCAGCCTTTGGACCTTCATCTCAGCCGCCACTGCTTTCATTCTCCTAGTCTTTAACTTCATACCAGGCCCTCTACGCTGTTTAACGCTTATTATTATCCGACAATTAACCGAGCCCCCCAACACAGCTTCACTCGTCGGTCCATGTTCGACTGCATGGTGGCCGGCTCGATCCCAGTCTTCTTCTAGATGCGGACAGCTTACTACAAGTACGAGTGGTTCTTGCCGGGGGCAAACCAGGGGGCTACTTGTTTTATAAGACCGGAACGAGGTGAAGAACGGGACGTCCATCAAGAAAGTCCTCGAGGCACAGCGAGGAGGATGTGAGGAGGATGAGAGAGGGTGACGAGTACATACCCAAGTTGGTGTACGCTTTGCCGGAAGAAGGGTTTGGGAGCGTGAAGGACGCTTTCGTGGATGTGGCCATCGACGGGGTTTTGAGGAGGTTTAAGAAGCAGAAGAGGAAGAAGAAATGGTCAAGTGGGAGAGAAAGTTGTGGGGAAGTAGAGGAAGAAAGCGGATGACCCGGCCGATGCAATGGCTTCAAAAGAAGGCTACGACGATGAGAGCAAGCAGTTGAGAACTGTATTTGTTGCGAATTTGCCTTTGAAAATAAAAAGGAGCTTTGGTGAAGGAGTTTAGCAAGTTTGGAGAGGTAGAATCGGCAAGGATTCGATCCGTTTCCAATCCTGGAAACAAAAATACCGACGAACGGGAGGGTGCTATATTGAAGAAGATCATAATGCCATTGACCTATGTTAATGCTTACGATGTTTTCAAGACAGAAGAGTCAGCTTTTGCGTCTTTGGCCCATAATATGGCAGAGTTTGGAGGGAACCCCATCCGAGTTGACAAAGCCTGTCCTCCTCGCAAGAAATTGGAGGGAGACACTTCTCCAATTTATGACAACAAGAGGATAGTTTTTGCGGGTAGTCTCCCATTTGATGTAAAGGATGAAGAACTCTATCGGTTGTTTTCTAACATCAACAATCTGGGATACTACTGCATTGAAGCTATTCGGGTTATCAGAGATCCTCATCACAAAAGTGGCGAATGGATAGCCAAATTTGTTCTCTTTGATTGGGGGAGGATCATTCGGATCCATTA
>JAGVVM010006110.1:0-23708 GCA_019149425.1 Psidium friedrichsthalianum
ACCTCAAATATGTGGAGACGTTATGTGATGGATTTTAGCCTTGTTCGTTCCCTGGTCCAATAACTTATTTAGTACTCGCAATCCCGTATGTTATTTTTTGTTATGTAAGGGTTTTTCGGATCTGATTCTAATTCCCTTTGGTTGCATCAGGAATCGGAATCAGAATCAGCGATTTCTAAAAATATAGAATCGAGGAACCGAACCCTGCTTATGAGAACCTGGAATAGGATTGAAATGGCATCCGATTCTCTAGTCCCAGTTCTATCCTAAAATCAGTTTCACTCCTAATATGCGATCCTTAACGCCTGCAGACATTGTATTTTACCTTTATTTTGTTGTTACTGCTTGAATGAGCTTATGTAACTGTCAATTGGAAGTTGTTCTTTGTATTGTCACCTCAACACCTCAACCATTGATGATGTGAATTCTGCCATTGAGATCGACTTATTACCTACCATGGGCAATAAACCGAGGACACGACATTCCCGTTCGATTCCTGCACGACCCTATCGAACAACCGAGATGCGGTCCCTAAATGCAGAACGAGAAGAAGAAGAAAACCTATGGCTCTTTTTTTTCGACATTCTCTTCAATAATTAAGATTACAACAACATGGGACGAGAACGTCGGCGGAGAAAGATAAGGACAACCCCACAATCTTCCCAACCCATCCTCCAACTTTCTACTCCAGACACATCCAAACACAGCAAGCAGCTTCTCAAAACCCTAACATGTCACAAATTCTTTTCTTCCCACAAGAAAAAGGAAACAGAAGAAGAAGAAGAAGAAGAAGAAGAAAAGCTTCAATAACTCCATGTCGTCGCTCTGCATGCAATTAGTCGGTCTCTCTGCCCCACCTTCTGCAGAGAGAATCGAGAGCCGTCCGATGGCGCCACACCGCCCGTTCCCGAGAAGATCAGAACCCTCCATTTGGTCGACCACCCCTCGCGACACGCAGAGAGAGAGAGAGAGAGAGAGAGGAGCCAAGATTTTTTTGGTCTTCCTTCTTCTTAATTACTTACATATAAATATATATTATATAAAACTCTGGTTTTCGGTTATAACCCTACTTCTTCTGCGAAGAGCTCGCGTGCGCGTTTCTCTGCGACTTCTCGGGCCTCTTGTGGCCTCCAGCTTCGTCCCTCGGGTTGCCGGACCTTCACTCCTCGTATCAGCTAAGATCAGACAAGAACACGTACACATCAGATCAGTCAAACTCGATCTTCGTCAGCAATATCAACCGAAACCACGCAAAACGACCGAGAGTTCGAGAACGTAAGCACAAACGCAGGAGGACAAACGCTGTACGTATTTGCCGCATTTGACGTCCGAATAGATGACTATGAAGTCCCCTTCCTCCAGCCCATTTGCTCGCACAAAATCTCCTGCAAAAATGCGGAAAACCAAAGCGAAAAATTCTTGACAAATCTTGCAAAAACCTGAGATCGACAGAGATTGAACAAGACATTTGATTGGACGCGTCAACACCACGTTAGGCGCAGTGCCTCATAAGTAAGTATAAGTGTTGTAAAAGTGAAGTCAAGTTTTTGAGTAGCTTACACTAAGAACAAATGAAACAAACTCACCAGTGTTTTCGGAGGAGATACATCCTGCTTTTGTTGTTTTGGCCAGAATCTTGGGAAAAAAAAAATGGAACAGTAATGAAGAGCCAACATACACGCGTGACATATCACAATCAAATCCGAAGGTATTTGCGAGTCCAAGAGAAGGAGAAAAACGGGAAAAGAGAAGAGAAACCTGTAACGCATGTCCAGACTTTGGAGGTCCCATGTCTTCCATTGCTATGGAGATCCCGTCCCTCGCCTCCAGCTCCGGCAGGTGGGTCTCGGCTTCTTTCTGATCAATTCATATCAATATCACGAACAACGTTATTTTCCTCATTAGTCACTTGATAAATCAAATCATCAGCTAAAAGTTTTGTCATTGATAGTACTATAAACGATACCAAAAATTTCGAAAAACAAACACAAGAAGAGTGCTCTTCAATTCTCAGAACGGAAGCATTGTGTATACCTTTGGCAAAACAATCCGGCCTAGATTCCCCCATCGCTCTGTTTCAACACTTTCTGAAGAAGAAACTTCAGATTGTTCTCTGGTTTCCCAACCCTAACCAAAGAAGGCATTATTGTCGTTGTCATCTAGACTAGTTAATCTAGCAAAAGTGACCCTTCAAATAAATAGTCAGACGCCACCTGCCGCCTCTCTGGCGCCACCTGCCGCTGATAATTCTGAGGCTGCATGGCTGGCCTGTCCGTGGGCGAGCCACCTGCACCGGATCCACCGCAAGAAGGGGTGGTGGTGCGGCCACCGGCCCGGCATTTGCTGGCGATGGCCAATACACCCAGCTTCCCGGGTGGTTATGAGCTTGATGAGCAGCTTCTGTAATGGCGCAGTTCTCCATCCAAGCCTTGCATGTTGCTCCGCTGCACCGCAATGCTCTGGTGGTGCCCTGCTGGTTGCTCTGCTGGTGGTGGTGGTGGCTGCTCCGGTGGTGGGACAGGAACCGCCGCTGCCTTGCATCCTCTTCTTCCTTGCCTCTTTGGTTGCCGAGGACCCTAATCTTATCACCCTCTGGCCATGCCGTTGTAGTACTGAAACGGGTACTGATGATGCTGGTAACCCCTTAAACCTTGCGCCTGGGGGGGGCGGTGAAAATTCTCCGGGTAATCATAGGGCTGTGCGGCCATCGAGTACTGTGACACGGGCCACGACTGTGCCGAGCTGATCATTTGGTATTCGGGTGGAAAAGGGTTTTCCACTTAAATGATCAGGAGCAGCTCATGAGAATACACAGGATCCCATATAACCAGGTGCTGGGCTGTAACGGGTGGAGGCGGCGGCATTTCGATCATCGGGCAGGACACGCAACATAAGGTGGCGGCGGCGGTCCGATCCATTGTGGCTGAAGGGGGAAACTTTGGGGGTGGAGGCCGTTGGGTTCTGGAGGAAAGCTCAAGTTAGGGTTAGGGTTTTGGTGGTGGTGAAACGGCTCTTGGTATTGGTAGGGTACTACTTGAGAGGCTGAGACTGTGGGTGATTCTTTCAAGCGCTTCTTCTGGAGGTTGGTTTTGACCCACTGAAGTATGAGCTTGAGCAACTGCTTCATAGCTTCTCTACCACCGCCTAAACGCTTCGCTGCACTCTCCACTGTGGCCTTCTTGATCTTGATTTTCCTCAAATCATCAGGCGAAATGTCGTCTTTGTTCTCTGTCAGCCACTCGAATAACACCGCCCCAAACTCCTCCGAGACCGAACCCGTCCGGTTCCGCTGTCCATCTCAGACCGCGGTTGCTTGTGCCAGCTTGTTTTGTTGCTCCGCCAGCTTGGCTTCAGGCTCCTGATTTCGAATCCTCCTCCAGCAGGTTCTCGCTCTGAAAAATGGATGCCGGATCAAAGAAGTCGTTGCTCTCGAGCAAGTCCAATGTACCCAAAGTGTCCATCTCATCAATGCATGAGCCGACTGCATCTGTGGAGAGTCCGGATCCACAGGCAGCGGCTCGAGGATTATCTCCATCGACGCTGTGGAGGACAGCGCCTGAGGGGCGGCATCTGCTTCTCCTGCAATGTTGAAAATACGGTTGCCATTGTCGTCACAATCGTCGCTCCTGCGACTGTTAGTCCTATTCCCCATGTTGTCTGTGGCAGGGTCCTCGGGCTTCAAGACGCCCAGGAGGCCGCTGAGGATGATGATGAAGCCGAAGAGGAGAGGAGGACGAGCATGTTGTTGCCTTGACGGCGGGTGCGGGTGGAGGAGGAAGACGAGGATGATGACATGCACGGAAAGTCCGGGAGAGAAATCGGAGTAGAAGACCGGGCCGCCTCGTTCACGTTGAGCTAAATTCTCCTCTTCCTCTTCTCGCTTGTCCAGCCACATCTCTCTCCCGGGATCCCCGCTGTTCACGAGGACCTGCTCCTGCCTCCATCGTGCCCTCGCCTTTCGGCGCAGTGAAAAGGGCATTGCCGAATCTCTGATCTCCGCCATAGAATTGCTCGGTTTGCATGATACCTTCTTTTCCTAAACTTCGGTCTATTTTGTCTCTGTTTTTTCTAATTTTTTGCCTTTTTTTCCAGTTGTGTCTGCTTCAAATATGTCAAAAGAGCTGAATCTGAACAAGAGGGGAAGAAGAAGATGAAAGGGGGGAAGAAGAAGAAGAAGATGAAGATGATGATGAACAAGAACGGAGAGCTGTTAGGGTTTGTACAGTAGTACGGATAAAGGGCAAGTTTGAGATTATGTAGGTGATTAAGGAAGCAAGAGAGGCAAGTTGTTTCTGACCATCTGATTCTCCACACACAGAGAAGCAACATAAACCATCTGGTCCATCAACACCCCCAACCCCACCCACACACACACACACACACACACACACACAAAAACACGAACTTATATTAAGAAAGATCACTTAAAACAATAAAGACCCAAAAAATCATCAAAGAAGCGAACCTCTCACCAACCCCAATTCCACACTGAAACACCCCCACGAGGAATAAAAATGAAAAGTCTTTTACATGATCTGAGCAAACCACGCACAGAACAGAAAATGAGACCAGCAAATTTATCCACAGAAGAGATCGAAATCTGTCCTAGACACAAAAAATATACGAAGCTACAATCTATTTGGCGAGATCCCCACTTGGTTAAGTACAGTAAAGAACTCACTGGAAGCGTCATATAAGAACTAGAAAGTTCAGTTCAGTCTCTAACCTCCCTTCGGTCTTAAGATACGGATCACCAAGTTTGACTTTTTTCCTCCAGGACTCTTGAGTTTAAGAGGGTGTTCTTTGACGCGAGAGAGAGAGAGAGAGAGAGGAGGAAGAAGAAGAAGAAGAAAAGACAGTTATGGAGAGAGAGAGAGAGAGAGAGAGAGAGAGAGAGAGATCGATCTCAGACTCGAAAGGAAAACAGCGAAGAAAAGAACACAAAATACAAAAGATGGAAATGATGCCGATACTTCCTCGACTCACGTTCCGGCTTTCGTGCCACTCGCATACGTCGTCACTGGATGGTTTGCCCGAAGCGTGCGATCAGACCTTTTTAAATTGCAAAACGCGAGGAAACAAAAGAGTAAAAACCTGTTTCGTCCTATGTATTTTGCCTTAAGAACGTGCTCGGTTCTTGTTTGGAACCGCGGTTTGAGGAGCTTTCAGGATTTGATATAATAGCTCTCTCAACGTCTATATCTTTTCTCATCTCATCCGGCTAATGAGTAATTTGGTAACAATCGTCGAGTATATTTTGAGACTCGTGTTTTCACTTATGACATGATGAAAAGATGATATTTTCATGAACTTTTAGAATAAATAAATAAATAAAAATGCGAATCTTATTTTATTTTATTTGAATTTCTTTCTTCGTTAGACGAAAGCAAGAAAGTTTTATTTATTTTGTGTAGTCTGTTTATAATTATTCCATGTAAATCGGAAAAAAAATCGAATCGAGGTTAATGTAAATTGGGTTCTAATTGACGAATATTTAAATGATTTTTTAACCATAGTTAAGTGGCCTTGGGGCACTCTTTAATAAGATCCATACTATAGATGTTGTAAAAGAGTGTCCTAAGGGCACTTGTTAAGCAATCTATTGGAGAAATTTTACAGATTTTAACGCATTGATTACCCTCATGTTTTGTACAATCAGAATACTGAAATTAAATTAATACAAATAATATGTACTTGATAAGAACTGCACGAGCACTCTTTAACAATACACATTTAATGTACTCAGATTTTACGTGATCAGTATTGATCACCTTTTACCCGGGAAAGAGGGCACGCAAAGCCAATGTAGATCAAATGGCCTTAACCTACCCACTATAATCCGTAACGTTCCACCACTTTCGATGTCGATTTAGTTACAAGCTCACGTCACACGATTAAATATAATAATATTTATATTTGTGGTAGTAATTTTCTAAGAGCCTAAGAAATCGGATATTGTATATTGTGAAACAACCATATTTTTTTCCCTCTGCTAAGTGCCCTTGGGTCCTTAAATCCATATGATAAATTTTTGAAAGAATGCCTAAAGGAACTTGCTACGAAATCAATTAAAGAAAATTTGCAGATTCTAACACTCTGATTATCTTCATGTTATGCGTGATAAGAATTTTAAATCTGAATTGTAATAAAAAAAATTACTTAACAAGAACCTCACTAACATTTAATATATGTAGATTTTACACGATGGTAACTTACTTTTATTTATTTATTTGTTAGTCCAATCAACGGTGATCGAAGTCCATTTTTATCCGGGGGAGGAGGCATACAAAGTCATATATGTCAAAGGACCTCAACCAACTCACTCCCCCATAACCCATAACGTTCCACTGCTTAATGTCAATTTAGTTACAAGCTCACGTCACATGATTTAATGATAATAATGTTTATATTTTATGGTAGCACTTCTCTATGGACACGAGAATCAGATATGGTAGGCCACTTTTTATATGGATCGCCAATTGTCATTCATGCCGAGATGACTCAATACAGAGTTTTATTGAGTTCTCAACCCCTCCAAAATTTGGCTCTAAGGATATCTTTGGTTTCAAATTTTTGGTTCAATTACCGTATATATGTTTGACAGTGGAATTAAATCTTTCCCTTGAGTCACATGATTATATGATGGTAGTGAATTTCTAAAGCACAAGAAATTGGATAATGTAGGTCACTTTCTAGGAAAATTAACAAAAAAATCATAAATCTATTTCAATTGTGCAAATTTAGTCATAATTTTTTTTTGGCAATTGAGTCCTAAACCTTTTACAATTATATCAATTTAGTCTATTTAGCCCACTGACATTGATGTGGAAAATTTTTAATATTTTTAAGTTTTAATTATTATTTTTAAATAATTTTTCCTATCTTTTTTTTTTTCTTTTCTTTTCTTTTTGTTGGTTAGGGTCAACAAGAGGCCACTGGCGACCTTCCCTAGCCACTAGGTAAGGGCTTGTGAGCCTTCGTTGGTAGTTGGGCAAGGGTGGCAACCCTCGCCCATTGGCTAAAGGAGGTTGCCTACGATTAGCCTCCTACCGCCCCTAAAAAAAAAAAAAAAAACAAGGAAAATTTAAAAAATATTATTAAAATTATCCACATTAGCACCAACAGACCAAATGGATTGAGTTGGTATAATTGCAAAAGTTTAGGAGTCAATTGGCAAAAAAAAAAAAAATGGATTGAATCGACACAATTACATTAGGTTTATGAATTTTTTGATAATTTTCCCGCCACTTTTTATATGGATCACCAATTATCATTCATGCCGAGATGACTACAAATAGAGTTTAATCAGGTTTTCAAACCCTCCTACAATTTGCCTCCAAGGATGTCATTGGTTTCAAATTTTTGGTTCAATCACCACATTTATGTTCGATGGTGAAATTAAATCTTCCCTCAAATTACACGGCATAATAATAACAATGTTTATATTTTATGGCAGTAATATTCTAATGCACGAGAAATTGGATATCAATGCCACTTTTCTATACGGATTGCCAGTTGTCTTTCATGTCGAGATGACTAAAAAGAAGAGTTTAATCGAGTTCTCAACTCCTTCTACAATTTGCCTCCAAGGATATGATTGGTTTTGAGTTTTCTGTTGAATCACCACATATACATGGGGAAACAGACCGCCCAGATGGAACCGATTGTTTATTTATTTTTTTTCTTAAATGTAGACCTAATAATCTACTCTTTTTTTTAATTTACAAATATAAACATAGTTTTAAATAATATATTAGATTAAAGTCAATGTGCTCATCCCCTACTAATAATCTACCGATCCATTGGATAGCTTGAGAACCAAACTGGATTGGTTCCTAGTTCATGGATTGCGCGCACCAGACTAGATCGGGAACCGATAACCTCTATTAAATCTTCCATTGCATCATCTATTGAAAATAACATTTGTATTTTACGATAGTGCTTTTCTTAGAACACGAGAAATCGGATTTCGCATGCCACTTGTTATATGGATCTCCAATTATCATTCATTCCGAGATGACTAAAAAATAGAGTATAATCAAGTCATTAGCCCTCCAAAAATTTACGCCCAAGGATATCATGGTTTTGAGTTTTTAGTTGAATCACCACACATGTGTTTGATAGTGGAAATAAATCTTCCCCTTACGTCACACAATTTAACGACAATAACGTTTATATTTCATGGTAGTGATTTTCTAAGAGCCCAAGAAATTGGATATCGTTGTCTACTATATAAAGTCATAGTTGTCATTCATGCCGAAATGATTGAAAATTAAAGTTTAATCGAGTTATCAACCCTTCGAAAAATTTTCCTTCAATGATATCATTGGTTTCTAGTTTTCGGTTCAATCACCACATATATGTTTGATGGTGGACTTAAATCCCCTCACGTAGACTATATTTTATGGTAGTGATTTTTAAGAGCGCAAGAAATCTGATATGATAGGCCCCTTTTTATATGGATCACCAATTGTCATTCATACCGAGATGATTGAAAAATAGAGGTTAATCGAGTTCTTAGCCCCTCCAAAAATTTGCCTCCAAGGATATCATTGATTTCGAGTTTTCGGTTCAGTCACCATATATATTTTTTGATGGTGGAATTAAATCTTCCCCCCACATCATCTAATGATAAAACATTTATATTTTATGGTGGTGATTTTCTAAGAGCATGGAAAATCGGATATCACAGGTCACTTTCTATGTGGATCGCCATCATTCATGCTAAGATGACTGAAAAATAGCAGCTTGATCGAGTTCTCAAGCCCTCCAAAATTTCAACTCTGAGGAAATTATTGGTTCTGAGTTTTCGGTTCAATCACGACATGTATGTTTGGTGAAATTAAATATTGTCATTGAACGTACTTCGGACTCTTGTTTATCATATCCATCAAATGAAAAATCTTCATTCCTAATGCATCGATTGTATATAACACGGGCGAGTGTTTGAAAATGATAGACTTTCTTTAAACGGGTGTTTACTAAGTGGTTTGATACTATATATGCTTAACTATAGAAGCTGTATTAATTAATTATCCTCGAGATATGTTTTGCATCTTCTTTCCATCCGCGAACTTTCTTTCCCGTATGTTCTCCGAATTTCCACGTAGGAAAAAGAGGTGGACCGACTCACTCGAATCGCAGGATTAACACGACATTAACTCAGTCTGGTCCGATTTATGGATTTTTTGTCTGGATTCGTGGGATTGAGCGGCGGCGTACGACCGCTTGCTGGGACGCCTACGTGTCGAGTAATATCTGACGTCACTCGAGTCCGCCAATGAACGCGCTCGAATTTTTCGCTCCTGGCTGCTAAATTGACGCTGTCGTGTAGCCCTCGGAGTTTTGATAGTCTCACCCGGGGGTGAACTATGAAGACCTCAAAGACACCTCCCTCGAATTGCTCCACGTGTCAATGCTTGGTGTGGCCAAGGACCGATTACTTCGAGGTAGCACGTAGTAGTCGTGTTTAAATAGACTTGGGATGGTACAACATGTCGTAGTTTTGATTCCAATAAGGTGAATAACCAATTCGTGGCGATGGTGCTAATTGACGTTGATATACGATTCTAGTTCATTGCGTCATAATTCGATCTCCTATATGTAATTTGTACTTTTTACTACCTCACGTTGGTGATTATGTTGTACAAATGAATATACCGGATATTTTAAATTCAGGATACTTACACGAAAAACGTTCTCCCAAATAATGAGAAAATACAAATTTACTAGTCACATCTCCTCAACTTGTCAATAGTAATGAGAAAGTACATATCTAGTAGGCCAGCCTTCGGATGGTCCACTGTTTGCGGACCCAGAATAAAGTTACGAATTGGGTCGTAAAAGCCTAAGTCCAAAATACTATCCCTTCTAATTGGGCTTTCAATCCTCCCAAACCCTTTGGGTTTGCTGTATCTATGTGCTATCGACTTTTCAGTATGAATGAAATGTTTATTCTTTTTTATGGCAAAAAAAAAAAAAATAAGAAGAAATTTTTGTACGGAATTTGTAAATCGAACAATAACTCATGTGGGAAGCATTAGAGATCCAATAATTATCAATGGTTGTAATTGATGCGACCGTATAACCAAGGACATCAATTTTTCTTTTCAATCGTTTCCCATTCTCGCACAAAAGGTTTTTGGTGAATGAATGGTAAGAGAGCAAGACATTGAAAGTAGGACATAGCTTTTGGGATTCATCTAAAGATCTCATCGCGTAACATCATGAATCTTGATACTTCAAATTGGGACAGAGTGGACTGGAGATGATATTCGGAGTCATGAAACCTTGCAATTTGTTAACGCAATCGCAGTTTATCGAAAGTGTGGCCTGTGCCTTGGGACACATAGCAATCTACTCTCTCAGTAAAGACATCTCATTGGTTCATTTTCATTTGATCGACACTTAGAACTTCTGGACTTTCAAGCTCCTTAGACTTGGGAATTTTCGAATTTTGGGACTCTCATGTAATTGACCTACGTTTTGCTCAATTTCCAACGGTCTCCTCACCTGTCACCTCCCGAAATTCAAGTCTACTAAAATCAATCCGCTCCTTCTCTCGCGGTCTCAAGTAACTATTGGGTTTTGTATAAGGCTGAGTATAATGGACCGGCCAAATTGGCCGATTGAGTCGGTTCCTGAGGGAGTCATTCAAGTTTTCGATTCCATAAAATTGAAATTGGTTACAATCCATCCAGTTCTCGAGTGATCGGTCATCCAAACTGGATTGAATAATAATTTTTTTTTCCAAAAATTTCATTCTAAGTATAAACCTAAACCTATGATGCTTAGCATGACTTCCAGGTTTAGTGCCAACGTGGTTCGATGAATATGCTGTTAATGAGAAAAGCTTAACGACAATCACAAAAAAATACAACCGGTCTAATACCTAGGAATCGGACCGGATCTGTTGGTGGGGTCTGATTCTTAGTCCTTGAAATTGGTAACTGATTCTCTCGATTCGATTGCCGGTTTCATGGTGGTATCCAATTGAATCGGATGCCAATCACCCATAGAGTTGTCCTACTCTTTATTGCTTTGCTGTCTTTCTTTTTCTTTTCTTTGGCTCTTGCGAACCTTCCGCCACCTACCCCTTCCCCTTCTCGAGCTGTCCCCGAATCACTCCCTCCCTCCCTCTTTTGTAGCACGTTTCTCCTTAGTTTCTCTTTTATTTGTGTCTCTTTCCTCTTTCCATCTACCTTGGCAGTTTCTGCCTCTCCTGATCTACTCTGAGAGTTTTGTATTTGTGAATAAATTTATGTAGCTGATCTTGGGTGGACATGAAGACCAGTTTGGCAATTCATCTGATTGACAACCAATGAGGAGAATATTCGTGATGTGACTCCAGAACCTTTTAAGATTAGGCTGCTCTTATTTCCCTTTTTAGATTTGGATCAAGTTTTGAGGATTTTACTCTCCTGAACTAGATCGAAATATAGATTTGAGAGTTCCTTATAGGTATTTGATCTGTGTTCTTTTAATATATTAATGTTGGTGTCTCTGCAAGGAGATGCGGTGAGAGCATTGATCCTAGACGTGCACCACAAGTAATTGCAAACGGGGTGGGAGAGCTTGGCGTGTGCTTGTCACTAAGTCCAGTTATCGGCCGTCGAATGTTTACTGTGACAAATCTGTTGTTGAGGAATTAGAGTGTGTTGCCAGTTGTAGACCGTGTTTTGTTATGTGTTTTTAAGTTTTTGCTTTGTTTCGCAGGTATTTGGAATTTGCTAGACTCGAAAGCCATCTATGTACTTCTCGAATATTATGATATATGAATGGCATCTTTTTTTTTTTATAAAACAAAATTTATTGTCAATTTCATCCTGGGAAAAAGAGAAATGTCGAATTGGATTTCACAATGTCTTCAACAGGGGATGAAAGAAGCTTGGAGTTGTTATTGGGCTTTGACCCGAAAGAGATCGGTATTGGGATGCCAAAGACAGAGTGTCTTTCATGGTCTTGCGGGGGCAGGCCCATTACACGTCATTTAAGCTCCGTTCATTTGGGAAGAGGCAGATGAATGGTTCGAATCGTCACCTTCGAGGGGAGTGGAGTGAGGACGCGTGAGGAGAGAGCAACATTTCAAAACCTGTATACGGCACATAGAGCACACAATGTGGCTTGTATAGTAGAATATGATAGGATAGAACAGACAAAAAAAAAAAGAAGAAGAAGAAGCTTCGTTTGTTTCGCAAAAAATACATAATTTAAATTTTTCTTTTAAAAATGATCGGTCATATCTCCTACAAAAATGAATAAATGCAAAAGAAATTTCTTCGTCCACAAAAACGTTTGGACATACATTATTGTTGATTATTGAAATACTTTTCATTAATTAATTATTTCAAACAATATAAACAATCGTTTTTAGGAAAACATTGTCCACATACTTTACATTTCTGTGAAACAAATGGAGCCCTACTATATCAAATCTTATAATGTTTCTCGGTGTTGTTCCTCGTGGAGAGACACTGTATATCGAAAAGAAGATATGGAACCAGAGATTCTGTATATCCAAAAAAATTGAGTTCTGTATTTTCATTCGCTCAAGTACTTTTTCGAATGTTGTGGCTTAGTTTTCCTGTTCCACCTTGTTAAGTTTACGGATTCATGGAGTGCCTCTTTGTTAACACCCTTTAAAAAAAAAAAATCAATCTCTTTATTAGCACTTAAAATATAAGTAAAAGAGTACCTTTTGCTTTCCCCGTCCAAATTTAATTACAAAAAATCTGAATTCTCGGAAAAATTATGAAAAATAATGTGTGAGCATCCGTATCGACATTTTGAATGCGGTGAAAGTTTTAGGAATTACGAATGAAATGAAAGCCACACGTGTGAAGTGAACTGCAAGAATTAAATTTGAATAAAAAAGATAGAAGGTAATCTCTTTGCACTCGTGGTTAGCTCGAAATTTTATTTTATTTCTCTTTCTCTATTTTATTTTTTTGAAAATTTTCCTTTTCCTTTTATCTTTTCTCCTCCTTCCTCCTTCCTTTGCCGACCGCAGACCTCGGCAATGGTTGACCGCCCAGCGATTGAACATGTGGCGAGTTCGAGGCTCACTATTTTATTTTTTCTCCTATGATAGGGTTTTTTCTGGTTCTAGTGCAAATATTGGGACTCACTCATTAGGGATGTATGACTCTCTCATTTCACCAACTCTAATTAAACTTGGAGGTGCTGCTCTTTTTTTTTTTTAATAAATGTTTTGGGTTTTGTAATTTTGGGGCAAGTACAAGCAATTGGATGGCTGTTCCAAGCCAGAAGCTGTGCCATCAGCATCGGCACAAGATGCCGTGGCCACTTGGTTCCGGTGAGTCAGCTTCACGTCTTGCGTTCTTATTCCGGTGCATGGGTAGTTGAGTTGCAGTCGAACTCCACCGCCATTGTGGTTGCCGATGTCTGGTGAACGTCTTGGTACATCACGTGGCTCACTCTAACGCCTGAAGCCTATTAATATAGAAATGAGAACTTGATCAATGAAAAAAAAATATGGAGTGTTTGCCAGGATCTGATGATCTCGAGCTCGTCGGCCTATTAATATAGAAATGAGAACTTGATCAAGGAAAAAAAATGGAGTGTTTGCCTAGATCTGGTGAGCCTTGAGCTCGCCAGGACTAGCCGAGCCTTGAGCTTACCTGGCAATTGGCCGAAACCAAAAGGAAAAGAAGAAAAAATAAAATAAAAAGACAAAAAAAAATTCATTTTAAAAATGAAAACAAAAAAAAAACAAAAGATTATTAAAAAGAGTCCACGGAGAAAATCAAATCCAATATTTCCGTACCAAACGACGAAAAATATTTTTCGGATCTTTTTCATAGTTTAGCTAAACATTGAAAAATATTGTCATTTTCCTGAAAAATAATTTTTTGAAAAATATTTTTCGAAAACCTTGCATATTTTGTGAAACAAACGGATCCTAAGTCTATTTTTTTTTCTCTCTTTGCTTGCTTGTCTTTTATTTTCTCTCTCAATCTGCTTTGGGAGTTTGTATGTATGAATAAATTTTCGCATCTGTCTTGGGTAAAAGAGGAGATCAATTCAGCCATCCATCTAGTCGATAACCACCGATGAGAATGTTCTTGATGTGACTCCACAATTTATCTGAGATTAGGCCTTTCTCGTCTCCCAATCTAGATTCCTATCAAGATCGGGTGGTTTTATTTTAAAATCAATTTCGAATTATTTTCATAATTTTTTTTTTATTTCTTCCTTTGTTAGTCATTGGCAACCTGCTATAGGAGAGTGAAGAGCCTCGCCGACACTTGGCTCGAGGCTTGAGCTCGCCAACCACGAGCGAGCTTGACCTCGTCGGCCTTGGAGGAGCTCATTCCATAGCTGTGGTGCATGATAGGTAGAGGAAAAAAATGAAAAAGAAGAACATAAAAGAAAAATAAAAATAACTAAAAATTTAGTTATTTTTATTTTTCTTTTATGTTCTTCTTTTTCATTTTTTTCCTCTACCTATCATGCACCACAGCTATGGAATGAGCTCCTCCAAGGCCGACGAGGTCAAGCTCGCTCGTGGTGGCGAGCTCAAGCCTCGAGCCAAGTGTCGGCGAGGCTCTTCACTCTCCTATAGCAGGTTGCCAATGACTAACAAAGGAAGAAATAAAAAAAAAAATTATGAAAATAATTCGAAATTGATTTAAAATAAAAACCACCCGATCTTGATAGGAATCTAGATTGGGAGACGAGAAAGGCCTAATCTCAGATAAATTGTGGAGTCACATCAAGAACATTCTCATCGGTGGTTATCGACTAGATGGATGGCTGAATTGATCTCCTCTTTTACCCAAGACAGATGCGAAAATTTATTCATACATACAAACTCCCAAAGCAGATTGAGAGAGAAAATAAAAGACAAGCAAGCAAAGAGAGAAAAAAAAAAATAGACTTAGGATCCGTTTGTTTCACAAAATATGCAAGGTTTTCGAAAAATATTTTTCAAAAAATTATTTTTCAGGAAAATGACAATATTTTTCAATGTTTAGCTAAACTATGAAAAAGATCCGAAAAATATTTTTCGTCGTTTGGTACGGAAATATTGGATTTGATTTTCTCCGTGGACTCTTTTTAATAATCTTTTGTTTTTTTTTTGTTTTCATTTTTAAAATGAATTTTTTTTTGTCTTTTTATTTTATTTTTTCTTCTTTTCCTTTGGTTTCGGCCAATTGCCAGGTAAGCTCAAGGCTCGGCTAGTCCTGGCGAGCTCAAGGCTCACCAGATCTAGGCAAACACTCCATTTTTTTTTCCTTGATCAAGTTCTCATTTCTATATTAATAGGCCGACGAGCTCGAGATCATCAGATCCTGGCAAACACTCCATATTTTTTTTTCATTGATCAAGTTCTCATTTCTATATTAATAGGCTTCAGGCGTTAGAGTGAGCCACGTGATGTACCAAGACGTTCACCAGACATCGGCAACCACAATGGCGGTGGAGTTCGACTGCAACTCAAACTACCCATGCACCGGAATAAGAACGCAAGACGTGAAGCTGACTCACCGGAACCAAGTGGCCACGGCATCTTGTGCCGATGCTGATGGCACAGCTTCTGGCTTGGAACAGCCATCCAATTGCTTGTACTTGCCCCAAAATTACAAAACCCAAAACATTTATTAAAAAAAAAAAAAAGAGCAGCACCTCCAAGTTTAATTAGAGTTGGTGAAATGAGAGAGTCATACATCCTAATGAGTGAGTCCCAATATTTGCACTAGAACCAGAAAAAACCCTATCATAGGAGAAAAAATAAAATAGTGAGCCTCGAACTCGCCACATGTTCAATCGCTGGGCGGTCAACCATTGCCGAGGTCTGCGGTCGGCAAAGGAAGGAGGAAGGAGGAGAAAAGATAAAAGGAAAAGGAAAAATTTTCAAAAAAATAAAATAGAGAAAGAGAAATAAAATAAAATTTCGAGCTAACCACGAGTGCAAAGAGATTACCTTCTATCTTTTTTATTCAAATTTAATTCTTGCAGTTCACTTCACACGTGTGGCTTTCATTTCATTCGTAATTCCTAAAACTTTCACCGCATTCAAAATGTCGATACGGATGCTCACACATTATTTTTCATAATTTTCCGAGAATTCAGATTTTTTGTAATTAAAATTTGGACGGGGAAAGCAAAAGGTACTCTTTTACTTATATTTTAAGTGCTAATAAAGAGATTGATTTTTTTTTTTTAAAGGGTGTTAAACAAAGAGGCACTCCATGAATCCGTAAACTTAACAAGGTGGAACAGGAAAACTAAGCCACAACATTCGAAAAAGTACTTGAGCGAATGAAAATACAGAACTCAATTTTTTTGGATATACAGAATCTCTGGTTCCATATCTTCTTTTCGATATACAGTGTCTCTCCACGAGGAACAACACCGAGAAACATTATAAGATTTGATATAGTAGGGCTCCATTTGTTTCACAGAAATGTAAAGTATGTGGACAATGTTTTCCTAAAAACGATTGTTTATATTGTTTGAAATAATTAATTAATGAAAAGTATTTCAATAATCAACAATAATGTATGTCCAAACGTTTTTGTGGACGAAGAAATTTCTTTTGCATTTATTCATTTTTGTAGGAGATATGACCGATCATTTTTAAAAGAAAAATTTAAATTATGTATTTTTTGCGAAACAAACGAAGCTTCTTCTTCTTCTTTTTTTTTTTTGTCTGGTTCTATCCTATCATATTCTACTATACAAGCCACATTGTGTGCTCTATGTGCCGTATACAGGTTTTGAAATGTTGCTCTCTCCTCACGCGTCCTCACTCCACTCCCCTCGAAGGTGACGATTCGAACCATTCATCTGCCTCTTCCCAAATGAACGGAGCTTAAATGACGTGTAACTGGGGTGAATATTTATCCATGGCCTGCCCCCGCAAGACCATGAAAGACACTCTGTCTTTGGCATCCCAATACCGATCTCTTTCGGGTCAAAGCCCAATAACAACTCCAAGCTTCTTTCATCCCCTGTTGAAGACATTGTGAAATCCAATTCGACATTTCTCTTTTTCCCAGGATGAAATTGACAATAAATTTTGTTTTATAAAAAAAAAAAGATGCCATTCATATATCATAATATTCGAGAAGTACATAGATGGCTTTCGAGTCTAGCAAATTCCAAATACCTGCGAAACAAAGCAAAAACTTAAAAAACACATAACAAAACACGGTCTACAACTGGCAACACACTCTAATTCCTCAACAACAGATTTGTCACAGTAAACATTCGACGGCCGATAACTGGACTTAGTGACAAGCACACGCCAAGCTCTCCCACCCCGTTTGCAATTACTTGTGGTGCACGTCTAGGATCAATGCTCTCACCGCATCTCCTTGCAGAGACACCAACATTAATATATTAAAAGAACACAGATCAAATACCTATAAGGAACTCTCAAATCTATATTCGATCTAGTTCAGGAGAGTAAAATCCTCAAAACTTGATCCAAATCTAAAAAGGGAAATAAGAGCAGCCTAATCTTAAAAGGTTCTGGAGTCACATCACGAATATTCTCCTCATTGGTTGTCAATCAGATGAATTGCCAAACTGGTCTTCATGTCCACCCAAGATCAGCTACATAAATTTATTCACAAATACAAAACTCTCAGAGTAGATCAGGAGAGGCAGAAACTGCCAAGGTAGATGGAAAGAGGAAAGAGACACAAATAAAAGAGAAACTAAGGAGAAACGTGCTACAAAAGAGGGAGGAGGGAGGGAGGGAGGGAGTCGGGGACAGCTCGAGAAGGGGAAGGGGTAGGTGGCGGAAGGTTCGCAAGAGCCAAAGAAAAGAAAAAGAAAGACAGCAAAGCAATAAAGAGTAGGACAACTCTATGGGTGATTGGCATCCGATTCAATTGGATACCACCATGAAACCGGCAATCGAATCGAGAGAATCAGTTACCAATTTCAAGGACTAAGAATCAGACCCCACCAACAGATCCGGTCCGATTCCTAGGTATTAGACCGGTTGTATTTTTTTGTGATTGTCGTTAAGCTTTTCTCATTAACAGCATATTCATCGAACCACGTTGGCACTAAACCTGGAAGTCATGCTAAGCATCATAGGTTTAGGTTTATACTTAGAATGAAATTTTTGGAAAAAAAAAATTATTATTCAATCCAGTTTGGATGACCGATCACTCGAGAACTGGATGGATTGTAACCAATTTCAATTTTATGGAATCGAAAACTTGAATGACTCCCTCAGGAACCGGACTCAATCGGCCAATTGGCCGGTCCATTATACTCAGCCTTATACAAAACCCAATAGTTACTTGAGACCGCGAGAGAAGGAGCGGATTGATTTTAGTAGACTTGAATTTCGGGAGGTGACAGGTGAGGAGACCGTTGGAAATTGAGCAAAACGTAGGTCAATTACATGAGAGTCCCAAAATTCGAAAATTCCCAAGTCTAAGGAGCTTGAAAGTCCAGAAGTTCTAAGTGTCGATCAAATGAAAATGAACCAATGAGATGTCTTTACTGAGAGAGTAGATTGCTATGTGTCCCAAGGCACAGGCCACACTTTCGATAAACTGCGATTGCGTTAACAAATTGCAAGGTTTCATGACTCCGAATATCATCTCCAGTCCACTCTGTCCCAATTTGAAGTATCAAGATTCATGATGTTACGCGATGAGATCTTTAGATGAATCCCAAAAGCTATGTCCTACTTTCAATGTCTTGCTCTCTTACCATTCATTCACCAAAAACCTTTTGTGCGAGAATGGGAAACGATTGAAAAGAAAAATTGATGTCCTTGGTTATACGGTCGCATCAATTACAACCATTGATAATTATTGGATCTCTAATGCTTCCCACATGAGTTATTGTTCGATTTACAAATTCCGTACAAAAATTTCTTCTTATTTTTTTTTTTTGCCATAAAAAAGAATAAACATTTCATTCATACTGAAAAAGTCGATAGACACATAAACATAATATCAAAGCAAATCCCAAAGGGTTTGGGAGGATTGAAAGCCCAATTAGAAGGGATAGTATTTGGACTTAGGCTTTTACGACCCAATTCGTAACTTTATTCTGGGTCCGCAAACAGTGGACCATCCGAAGGCTGGCCTACTAGATATGTACTTTCTCATTACTATTGACAAGTTGAGGAGATGTGACTAGTAAATTTGTATTTTCTCATTATTTGGGAGAACGTTTTCGTGTAAGTATCCTGAATTTAAAATATCCGGTATATTCATTTGTACAACATAATCACCAACGTGAGGTAGTAAAAAGTACAAATTACATATAGGAGATCGAATTATGACGCAATGAACTAGAATCGTATATCAACGTCAATTAGCACCATCGCCACGAATTGGTTATTCACCTTATTGGAATCAAAACTACGACATGTTGTACCATCCCAAGTCTATTTAAACACGACTACTACGTGCTACCTCGAAGTAATCGGTCCTTGGCCACACCAAGCATTGACACGTGGAGCAATTCGAGGGAGGTGTCTTTGAGGTCTTCATAGTTCACCCCCGGGTGAGACTATCAAAACTCCGAGGGCTACACGACAGCGTCAATTTAGCAGCCAGGAGCGAAAAATTCGAGCGCGTTCATTGGCGGACTCGAGTGACGTCAGATATTACTCGACACGTAGGCGTCCCAGCAAGCGGTCGTACGCCGCCGCTCAATCCCACGAATCCAGACAAAAAATCCATAAATCGGACCAGACTGAGTTAATGTCGTGTTAATCCTGCGATTCGAGTGAGTCGGTCCACCTCTTTTTCCTACGTGGAAATTCGGAGAACATACGGGAAAGAAAGTTCGCGGATGGAAAGAAGATGCAAAACATATCTCGAGGATAATTAATTAATACAGCTTCTATAGTTAAGCATATATAGTATCAAACCACTTAGTAAACACCCGTTAAAAGAAAGTCTATCATTTTCAACACTCGCCCGTGTTATATACAATCGATGCATTAGAAATGAAGATTTTTCATTTGATGGATATGATAAACAAGAGTCCGAAGTACGTTCAATGACAATATTTAATTTCACCAAACATACATGTCGTGATTGAACCGAAAACTCAGAACCAATAATTTCCTCAGAGGTGAAATTTTGGAGGGCTTGAGAACTCGATCAAGCTCCATTTTTCAGTCGTCTTAGCATGAATGATGGCGATCCACATAGAAAGTGACCTGTGATATCCGATTTTCCATGCTCTTAGAAAATCACCACCATAAAATATAAATGTTTTATCATTAGATGATGTGGGGGGAAGATTTAATTCCACCATCAAAAAATATATATGGTGACTGAACCGAAAACTCGAAATCAATGATATCCTTGGAGGAAAATTTTTGGAGGGGCTAAGAACTCGATTAACCTCTATTTTTCAATCATCTCGGTATGAATGACAATTGGTGATCCATATAAAAAGGGGCCTATCATATCAGATTTCTTGCGCTCTTAAAAATCACTACCATAAAATATAGTCTAACGTGAGGGGATTTAAGTCCACCATCAAACATATATGCGGTGATTGAACCGAAAACTAGAAACCAATGATATCATTGAAGGAAAATTTTTCGAAGGGTTGATAACTCGATTAAACTTTAATTTTCAATCATTTCGGCATGAATGACAACTATGATCCATTTATATAGTAGACAACGATATCCAATTTCTTGGGCTCTTAGAAAATCACTACCATGAAATATAAACGTTATTGTCGTTAAATTGTGTGACGTAAGGGGAAGATTTATTTCCACTATCAAACACATGTGTGGTGATTCAACTAAAAACTCAAAACAATGATATCCTTGGGCGTAAATTTTTGGAGGGGCTAATGACTTGATTATACTCTATTTTTTAGTCATCTCGGAATGAATGATAATTGGAGATCCATATAACAAGTGGCATGCGAAATCCGATTTCTCGTGTTCTAAGAAAAGCACTATCGTAAAATACAAATGTTATTTTCAATAGATGATGCAATGGGAAGATTTAATAGAGGTTATCGGTTCCCGATCCAGTCTGGTGCAATCCATGAACTAGGAACCAATCCAGTTTGGTTCTCAAGCTATCCAATGGATCGGTAGATTATTAGTAGGGGATGAGCAACATTGAATTTAATCTAAATATATTATTTAAAACTATGTTTATATTTGTAAATTAAAAATAAGAGTAGATTATTAGGTCTACATTTAAGAAAAAAAATAAATAAACAATCGGTTCCATCTGGGCGGTCTGCTTTCCCATGTATATGTGGTGATTCAACAGAAAACTCAAAACCAATAATATCCTTGGAAGCAAATTGTAGAAGGAGTTGAGAACTCGATTAAACTCTTCTTTTTAGTCATCTCAGCATGAAAGACAACTGGCAATCCGTATAGAAAGTGGCATTGATATCCAATTTCTCGTGCATTAGAAATTACTGCCATAAAATATAAACATTGTTATTATTATGCCGTGTAATTTGAGGGAAGATTTAATTTCACCATCGAACATAAATGTGGTGATTGAACCAAAAATTTGAAACCAATGACATCCTTGGAGGCAAATTGTAGGAGGGTTTGAAAACCTGATTAAACTTTATTTGTAGTCATCTCGGCATGAATGATAATTGGTGATCCATATAAAAAGTGGCAGGAAAATTATCAAAAAATTCATAAACCTAATGTAATTGTGTCGATTCAATCCTTTTTTTTTTTTTTTTTGCCAATTGACTCCTAAACTTTTGCAATTATACCAACTCAATCCATTTGGTCTGTTGGTGCTAATGTGGATAATTTTAATAATATTTTTTAAATTTTCCTTGTTTTTTTTTTTTTTTGTTTTAGGGGCGGTAGGAGGCTAATCGTAGGCAACCTCCTTTAGCCAATGGGCGAGGGTTGCCACCCTTGCCCAACTACCAACGAAGGCTCACAAGCCCTTACCTAGTGGCTAGGGAAGGTCGCCAGTGGCCTCTTGTTGACCCTAACCAACAAAAAGAAAAGAAAAGAAAAGACAAAAAGATAGGAAAAATTATTTAAAAATAATAATTAAAACTTAAAAATATTAAAAATTTTCCACATCAATGTCAGTGGGCTAAATGGACTAAATTGATATAATTGTAAAAGGTTAGGACTCAATTGCCAAAAAAAAATTATGACTGAATTTGCACAATTGAAATAGATTTATGATTTTTTTGTTAATTTTCCTAGAAAGTGGCCTACATTATCCAATTTCTTGTGCTTTAGAAATTCACTACCATCATATAATCATGTGACTCAAGGGAAAGATTTAATTCCACTGTCAAACATATATACGGTAATTGAACCAAAAATTTGAAACCAAAGATATCCTTAGAGCCAAATTTTGGAGGGGTTGAGAACTCAATAAAACTCTGTATTGAGTCATCTCGGCATGAATGACAATTGGCGATCCATATAAAAAGTGGCCTACCATATCTGATTTCTCGTGTCCATAGAGAAGTGCTACCATAAAATATAAACATTATTATCATTAAATCATGTGACGTGAGCTTGTAACTAAATTGACATTAAGCAGTGGAACGTTATGGGTTATGGGGGGAGTGAGTTGGTTGAGGTCCTTTGACATATATGACTTTGTATGCCTCCTCCCCCGGATAAAAATGGACTTCGATCACCGTTGATTGGACTAACAAATAAATAAATAAAAGTAAGTTACCATCGTGTAAAATCTACATATATTAAATGTTAGTGAGGTTCTTGTTAAGTAATTTTTTTTATTATAATTCAGATTTAAAATTCTTATTACGCATAACATGAAGATAATCAGAGTGTTAGAAACTGCAAATTTTCTTTAATTGATTTCGTAGCAAGTTCCTTTAGGCCATTCTTTCAAAAATTTATCATATGGATTTAAGGACCCAAGGGCACTTAGCAGGAGGGAAAAAAATATGGTTGTTTCACAATATACAATATCCGATTTCTTAGGCTCTTAGAAAATTACTACCACAAATATAAATTTATTATATTTAATCGTGTGACGTGAGCTTGTAACTAAATCGACATCGAAAGTGGTGGAACGTTACGGTTTGTAGTGGGTAGGTTAAGGCCATTTGATCTACATTGGCTTTGCGTGCCCTCTTTCCCGGGTAAAAGGTGATCAATACTGATCACGTAAAATCTGAGTACATTAAATGTGTATTGTTAAAGAGTGCTCGTGCAGTTCTTATCAAGTACATATTATTTGTATTAATTTAATTTTCAGTATTCTGATTGTGCAAAACATGAGGGTAATCAATGCGTTAAAATCTGTAAAATTTCTCCAATAGATTGCTTAACAAGTGCCCCTTAGGACACTCTTTTACAACATCTATAGTATGGATCTTATTAAAGAGTGCCCCCAAGGCCACTTAACTATGGTTAAAAAATCATTTAAATATTCGTCAATTAGAACCCAATTTACATTAACCTCGATTCGATTTTTTTTCCGATTTACATGGAATAATTATAAACAGACTACACAAAATAAATAAAACTTTCTTGCTTTCGTCTAACGAAGAAAAGAAATTCAAATAAAATAAAATAAGATTCCCATTTTTATTTATTTTATTTATTCTAAAAGTTCATGAAAATACTCATCTTTTCATCATGTCATAAGTGAAAACACGAGTCTCAAAAATATACTCGACGATTGTTACCAATTTACTCGGTTAGCCGGATGAGATGAGAAAAGATATAGACGTTGAGAGAGCTATTAATATCA
>JAGVVM010006111.1:0-29982 GCA_019149425.1 Psidium friedrichsthalianum
TTTCTTGATAACGAAGGGCCAAGCAACATAATTAGGAGGGTCTGGCCATCCGCTTCGATGAGTGATAGGTGCCCGCCAAAGTGTGCTTTAATGCCAACCCTAAATCAGTTTACCAAAATTCCGATTGATTGGACGGAAACCTCAACTTACTGATTGGATTCTCGAAACAGGTGTGGGTAAGAATCCCGTCATTATATCTATTCATTGAATAAGTGATGAACCAATGGTTCTTATTCAAAGAATCTTTGGACTTAGTTTGAAGTTTTATTGAATAATCGCGATTCTAGTATGAATATGAGGTTTCAATCGATTCATAGGGTCTTAACAAGGGAATTCCCTTTGTAGAAGTTCTTAACTCTTCAATTCGTCCCTTTACAGTCGGCAGGGCCAGGTGAGTCGCTGCCAGCTTCACTATATCGCTAATACTAGAAAAAAATATTCAAATTTTCTTTTTTGCTTCGAACCACAAAAGATATACTTTGGAGTTTTCTATTCATCTAAAGTAAAAGGAAATATAATAAAAAGATAATAAAAGAAAATGAAAGAATAAAGTAATAAAATATAGAATATAGAATAGTAGAGTAGTTTAATACAATAGAAATGAATACATTGATTTTCTCAACTCACAAACAAGATCCAAGAAGTCCCAAGGAAGGGGGGTTATTGTCTATCGTTGGCCTCTATGGTAGAATCAGCCAGAGGCTTTACAAGACTAACTAGTAAAAGGCCTAGAGTCGGAAGCAATCTTAGAAACCAATCGCGCTCTGGGAAAAAAATCTCAATATCGTATTCGTTTAGAAGAAAAACAAAAATTGTGTTTTCATTATGGTCTTACGGAACGACAACTACTTAGATATGTTCATATCGCTGGAAAAGCAAAAGGGTCAATAGGTCAGGTTTTACTAGAGAAACCCATCCCCTCTTTCCCTTTTTCACCCCATGCTCGCGCTCAATTCAGCAATATGAGATGTCCCTACATAACTTCTTGCAATATTTTCCATACAATGGGCTCCTTTTCTCGAATTTTACTCTTAGCAACTCCTATGTTCGAAGCAAGATATTGTCTAATTAGCTCACGCAAATGTCTAAGAAAGCTCTATTGCTATTTCCTAAGGCAATCCACATCGATATAAGGAAGTGAGGATCCTACGACAATGACAGAACAACCCGAATAATCAACTTGTTTGCCAAGCAGAGTCTCACGAAATCTTCCCTCTTTGCCTTATCTTATCGAGGTAATCATATTTGTTTCAGTAAATATGCTCTTCAGGCACTTGAATCCGCTTGGATCACATCTAGACAAATAGAAGCAGCCCCACTAAAAAAAATATTCCTGTGATAGATCTATTTCTGGTTAGAAATATAGTGAAGTCACATTTCCTATTCTTTCCCCGGACCCCACTACTAATAAAGATGTTCACCTTTTTATTCTTGGTACCAACAATTAAAAACTGTTTTCCCCTAATTGCTGCATCAAAAACTAAATCACAAGCTTCTGATAAGATAGGTGCAGAGGCTCAACGGGAGCTGTTCTAACAAAGGGAGTTGACCACGTTACTGCTTGGGGACTACTTCGTTCCTCTTCTAGTTTCGCTCCTGCATGGGCGCGAATCGAAGGAATTGAGCAAGCGTGAGGAACGTGAATACAATAATGGTAAGGTAATGATAAGGCTGGTGAAGTAGCTTGCGCATGTAAAGAGAGAGAAGCTTGCTTTTGCCAAATGAAACGGGAACTTTTCAAGCTTTCCTTCCACAACGCCAGCACTCAGCTTCCGCAAATGGCGAAGATGGAGATTTGTCGAGCCTACACATGTAATGGTCGTTGGTCCTTTGGACCCACTCGGGAATGAACTAACCGATGGTTTGGTTACCGGGTGGATCTAGAAATCAGTGGGCAATTCCCAATTTCCAATTCATGGAATCGGCCATTCGTGGGCGGTTCCTGATTTCAAGATGAGAACCGACTCACCCTAGTAGGCACCAACATAACCTTTCCTTTTGATAAGATGCAACATGCTAAAGTCTAATCTCAAAAAATACAAGATGCAAAGCATAATTACCGAGAAGGTGTAAGAGGTAATCTCTCTAGGAAAAATAAAACGATGTTTAATACAAGTCAAGATTTTCAATCTCTAACACAATTCAGTTAACACAAAAGGAAATCGGTTGTCAGGTTTTGTATTGGCAAGCATCCACTAACTAAAGGTGGAATCCGCATAATATCTAGGTTTTTATCGTACAATAAATACGTAAGTATCATAATGTTTGTCTGACCAAGTAATCTGCAATCACAAATCTCTGCATGAAGGTGACACGAAATGGGCTGGGTGTCAACAGGTCGTCTCTAAACCTAGCTTGTTGGTATCTTCTCGAGAACAGGAAATACTGATGTGGCATGAGCGTTCTCGGCAAGCAACTGTGCCCAAGTTTGGGTTTCTCGGTACGCAATCTATATGGTGGAGGACAACTTTATACTTGAATCTGAAAATCTATAAATCGTGTAAGAGGGTGCTTCATCTTCCTAGCATTCAACAAGCTATCTTGCCCCCCTCTCTCCTCTCTTTTTCCAACTTCTGTCCCCTGTAGCAGTCAATTGCAAGAAGCAGTTCATTAGGTAAGCAAAAATCCAGTTTATATTCAATTGTAGAGGTGTCAAATGGGTGGGTCGGTCGGGTTTGGGTCGGGTCGAATATGGTCCGACCCATATTGACCCGTCTAACCCATTTTGACCCATATTCAATGACCCATACCCGACCCAACCCGCAACCAACCCATACCCGACCTGACCCATTTTGACTCATATTGTCAAATCACACTAATATTTTAAGAAAATTATATAACTAATTTAACCTATTTTATTTTGCTTTTATTTTTTCTTTCATTTTTCTCCAGCCACGGCGAGCGGCGGTGGTCGGCGGCGACGGGTCGCCACTGATGTTGCTGCCGTTGGACATGGTCGTGGGTCAACCGCTGGCACCGGTCGCCGCGGCCGGCCTGCTGTGGCCTCGGCCGGCCGGCGGTGGCCTCGGCCGGTCGCCTCGGCCGGCCGGCGGTGGCCTCGGCCGGTCTCCTCGGCCGGCCGGAGGTGGCCGAGGCCGGTCGCCTCGGCCGGCCGGCGGTGGCCGAGGCCGGTCGCCGAGGCCGGCCGGCGGTGGCCTCGGCCGGTCGCCGCGGCCGGCCGTCGGTGGCCTCGGCCGGTCGCCGCGGCCGGCCGTCGGTGGCCTCGGCCGGCCGCCGGTGGCCGAGGCCGGTCGCCGAGGCCGGCCGTCGGTGGCCTCGGCCGGCCGCCGGTGGCCGAGGCCGGTCGCCGAGGCCGGCCGGCGGTGGCCGAGGCCGGCCGGAGGTCGCCGAGGCGGCCGGAGGTGGCCGAGGCCGGTCGCGGAGGTGGCCGAGGCCGGTCGCCGAGGCGGCCGGCGGTGGCCGAGGCCGGTCGCCGCGGCCGCCGGAGGTGGCCGAGGCCGGTCGGAGAGGCCGGCCGTCGGCGGCGAGGCCGGTCGGCGAGGCCGGCCGGAGGTCGCCAAGGCCGGTCGCCGCGGCCGGCCGACGGTCGCAGAGGCCGGTCTCCGCGGCCGACCTTCGGTCGCCGCGGCCGGTCTCCGCGGCCGGCCGCCGGCCTCCGCAGCCACCCGTCGTCGCCGCGGCCAATCGCCGGCCGCTGCCACCGTCGGTCCCGAAAATCAATTCCATAACAAACGACGAAAATTATTTTCCAGTTTATTTTTAAGTATTAATCAAACATCGAAAAATATTATTATTTTCTTGAAAAATGACTTCCTAAAAAATGATTTCCGAAAGTATCACATTTCCGTGAAACAAACGGAAAGGCTCTAGGTCCATTTGTAATTTGTGAGAGTTATGGGTCGAAAATGGGTCGAATATGGGTCGAAAATGGGTTTCATGCGTGGCCCAATTTTGACCCATTTAATTTCACTTCAACCTTTTGGACCCATTTTTAGTGAGTCCTTTAAATGTTAATGACCCATATAAGATCCATTTTATACAAAATATGGGTCAAATATGGGTCTTTGACCCATATTGACGGCTCTATTCAATTGTGCAGGAAGGGTTAGCTATCTCGCTTGTTGGATTGTATTCCTGTTATGATTTAGATCTTGTACAGATTCTGGTATCTTAACTTTCTGTTAATTATCATGCAGGCTAGGTATGTGAGAAGGCGCTCATGAATTTTAAAAAATCATGATCCCACTTGATCATCTCCTAAACCGTAACTCATAGAACTGCCTTCTTGACGTCGAAACTGAATTTATTAGCCCATTTCGATAGGATGACTCTGGGACAAACCCTAGAAATGATTTCTTTTGGGGTATCTCCATCATCTAAGCCTAGAAAATGACCTAATACAGAGGCAAGATGTGGACCCCTATGCTCGGCTGCTCTTTGTCATGCGTTACCGGACAATATCAAACATTCATATCAAACATCGTATAGATTTGATTTCATTTGTTTTCCCATCTGATTTTACGTTTAGCCGATTGATCACTGGCATATGGTGAATGGTGGACGCACATGTCAATTGCGAATTGAGAATTGAATTGTTTGTAGGGTTGGACGAACATTTCAAATGGTAATTTTTGTGAGAAATTGCATATTTTCTTGTCTACTTAATTACGGGATGATATTAACTTTTGGGGATTTTTTTATGACATTTGTTTTTTATAGAATTATGAAGATTAGTTTCACCTCGTTTTAGCAGTCATGTCTTGTGGGAAAGTTCTAACGTTTTTGTTAAAGTGCTGTCCAATCCAAAAATTTGGATAGAAGGTGTACTGTTAATCTCTTAAGTCTGTCTTATGTTTTTATTCTCTAGATTTCTCATTCGATTTAATTCTTTTCCTCAAAATGATCAAGATAAAACTTTTAATTTTTTGGTAGGTCATTTATTTCTTACGTCTCAATAATTGCTTCCAATTAAAAAAAAAATTGTGAATTTCACGTCGTTTTAGTTGCTCAAGTATAGGACATGGATATATTGGTAATCTATACTACTCAAGTCGTTTAGTGAATATATGTGCTTTTTGCTTATTGAACCAATGGACTAACCCCAGTCTCATATCATTCTCGTACGATATTTTCTTGCATAGAATGTGTCTGTGAGAATGGAGTGAATTTCATTAAAATTATCTAATTGTTGACGTAAACTCACCTAGAAGGCCTCGGTTCTCGAATTAGAGTCTCATATTCTAGTTTTCAGTCTTAAAATGATTGCTTGCGTTTCCTTTTAGCGTACTCACCCCCTCTTTTCTTCACCTCATGATCTCAAATGAAGGTCAATGGCAAACTCCAACACCAGAAGAAACCCTCCAGCGGTTCCCTCATCATCAGACGCCAATTCGTATGGAGGAGCAGCGTATGTGTCTGACCCACATTTCTGAACCTTCGACGCAAACCTCCAAGCTAGGACGAACCGAGTCATTGGCACTCTTGCTTCTGGGGTTGATGTCCGAGCTCTCTCACAGGATTCTCTGAAAGAGATGACCGAGGGCCTCTTGGAGATGAACCAGGAAGTGGTCAAAGACATCTTGGATAGCAAGAAAGACATGTGGAGAAATCAAGAGCTGTTAGAGCTCCTCAAGGACTACTTTGATAGTAGCTCGAACACCCCCGCGAGAATTGCTTGAAGCATGCGCACGATGCCCATTTGCTGATTTTCGCGGAGCTTCATTGCTTCGAAGAAGAAGATGGGGAGGGGTGTTGCAGGTACACGTATCTCAGTTCTCAAGGAACTTCATTTCGTGAAGACGTATCTTAGATTGAGTTGATAGTTTAGAGTTTGATATCCCAACATTGCGAGTTTAAGTTGGTGAGGAATATGCATGCTTTTTCTGTTTCACGAGAAACTGGTGCAGAGATCTTGGATTAATCAAAGATCTCCGAGGAACAGACAAAATTCAAGGAGACTGGAGACCCCTTCACCGAGGAGCTCATCGAGATCTTTCAGACGATTCACAAGCAACACAAGTTCATGCTCGAGAAGTTGTGGATAAGAAGATTGACAAGAAGCTGAAGAGCATACAGATGTGGAGTAATGTCTCAAGCATGATCCTGGTTGCAACTTTTGCAGCCATTCTGATCTGTTCGGTCCTGACAGCTGCGGGGGCTGCTCCGCCAGTCGCTGCCACCCTAGCGGCTGCAACCGCCATTCCATGGATGCGATTGGCAAGTGGATTGACTCCTTTGTAAAAATTATGAAAATGCACTGAATGGAGAGGCAGGTTTGATCACCTCAATGCAAGTGAGTCCTACAAACCTTTTTCCTCCCTTTTTGTAGTTTCACTTAAGTTCTCCGGCGAGAAATTCCGGTCAGAATGAATTAGTGACATATATAATTAAAAAAATTAAGCTAGGTTGGCATACTTTCTTTTTTTTCAAAGCAATCCGCGGAAAAAAGGGTCGCCCTGTCCAACGTGGAGTCCAATGTGGCTGGGGGCATAAACGACACTGTTCTAATTTTCCTCTTAGCTTGTTTGTTAGAGATGAAGACCCCCCTCTCTGCCCTCTCTTGCTGCCTTGTATTGAGACGACGTGTACCACTCTCTGATTATAATATTTATCACAGTTATTTCATATTATTAAGAATTAATTAATTACAAAAATATATAAAATTTTAGTCACAAGTCCTATTTTCCCATAATTAAAAAATTATGATAGAATACCATATAATGGTTGTTGAAACGGAGCTTAAGCCGCTGCTGAAACTCCGCCCCCATTCGCAAGTTTGAGATGATAGTGTGTGAATTTGGGTTCAATGGCCGGTTAGGGTTTGAAATTGAGGGCTCTCTTCCAATTTAGCGATTAGGGTTTCTATTTTGGATAAAGGCATTCAACAATGTTGTTTACGCTTTAGATGCTCAAGAGACACTCTGTTGAGCAACACCAGCTTAACACAGTAATAGAAAAAGTTCACTTCAGATTGAGACGCCCTGTTGAGCAACACCAGCTTAAACACAGTAATAGAAAAAGTTCACTTCAGATTTCCAGCCAAACAGATCGGAGCTAGTACTGAAAAGATCATTGTTAAAAAAAAAATTGACACTTAAGTGATTAGAAAAAATGGCACTTTTTAATCCTCGTCTAAGAAAAATGATTTCTCCGAAAATCGAATGCCTCATCTTCATCCGATATTCATCATGCTTTGATTGCCATGCCACTAAACCCATTCGCCCATTCCGAGTGTCCTGGGATGGACGTAATTCTAGGGGCTGAAATCTGGTCAATGACATGGTAGACGGTTCTCCAGTAATACATGGTTCACCAAGCCATCAATACTTGGTTACTGTTCAAGACGACCGATTAGAATAGCACTACTGGATCAATTTATGTGGAACCTACGAGGTCCATATTGGATGCCTCAGCTAGAAATATAACCCCACCACTGCCTCAGTCAAAACAGCTGCAAAAATAAGAACATCTGAGTCCAGAGACGCCCGCAACTCCTGGAAGCATGCATAAACCGCTTTGGCATTGGAAGCAGCACATCTTTCAGGATTAGTAGGCCATTTTCAGCAGCATGTTTTTGGCTTCGAACACACTTCTGCTTGCTGCAGTGAACATTTTCAGCTCAATCCACCAGGCATATAGGGATATAGAAAAGAAAAACAGAACAAAGTTCATCTATCTGTAGGCAGAATATGCAGATCCATCAGCCAGATGCGCAACAAGACATCTTGTTGATATTGTTGTAAGATACTTACGATGCACAGACAATCCTAATCAGCTAACCATCACTTTATATCAGGAATGCCTTATAACAAGTAACGTTTTGAGTGGGACTGAATTTGGAATAGGATTATTGGGATCGCGAATGTAACCTCACTTTTAGTCTTTTCAGAAGCCAGAGATCTTTATCACTGGCCAGACAAAAGGGGAACAGATCGTTTAATTTATCCTTCAAGTTCAATCAAAACAATTCTTGAATACGTTGTCTATATTGTTTACATGACTCAAACTAACATGTTTAATTGTTAATGGCAAAATTGATCATCTCTCTTAGCAGGCATGGTGGAATGATGCAGAGGGTCGGTACAGCAGACTGGCCACAGAGGAACACTTATGGACAATTTGACGGCCAACCTTATCATCTCATAGCCTATCAAGCTGTTTTGAGCACAATGAATCTGGGTAAAAACGTACAAAAGCAGAAGAGTTGGGACTCCTTCGTACATAGACCAGAATTCAGAAAACATCTCCAAGTTTTATAGAAAGCGTGGCGACATGGGGGCGAAAAAGCGAAAGAGGGGGATGGGGTTTCTCTCGCATTTGACATAGAGGGCTCCAGCGGGAGGCTTGCACGAGTACTCTTCTTCTGATAGATAAGAGATAAACTACCATGGGGGCAGCAAGGGGGGTGCAAACCCATATTGAAAGAAAACTCAAAGAAACAAATAAGAGCTCGGTCACAAGATAAAGCATCTTCAATGTTTATCCAAGCATTTGCATGCACAAGTTTCCACAATACCAAAAGATGTAATATTTCCCAGCCAATCCTCAATAATTACCAAAACAAGCATCTCCTCTCCTTGGCTCTCTTCTTATGTTCTTTCCTGATCAACCAAGAACCAGAGTGAGGGATTGAAGAGATCCTTCTTTCTTAACACTAGGTAAATAGGGGCGCTGCAAGCACATAATTCGTGCTCAATAGATCCACCAATCCTGTAACTCAAGTTAGCCCAATGAAAGCATAAGAAGCCACCCAAAACAATATGTCCAAGAAGAATGAAGGAGAAGATGTCTCACCTTCTCTGCCTCTGCTTTGCGAAGGAAGCTTCTATTGACCCACAGTTTTGCTCTAATGCAAATTTATTAAGGTTAGAATATGTTCCAAGTTGCTTACGGGGAGAGACAGACAGAGAGGCAGGCTCTAGTTGGTACTCTCACTTTCCAAATAACTCTCCAAGTAAACACGTCTCTGCCTCCAACTTTCTAGTCTACCAAATTGAAATGGAATTTTACAGAAAAAGCTCTGTCTTTAACAGCAGACTTGAGAGAGATCTTTGAATTATACAGCAGATCAGGAAACACGAGCAAAAGTTTTGAGTTCCTAATCTAAGGCTTGTCACGAAAAATCAACTTTCAAGTGATTCTCCCACCAATGGACCCATACCATTCAAACACAAGGGGTCTCCTTGTTCCTAGAAATAGTAAAAGGTCAAGGAAAGAATCTATGAGAGACATATACCTACACCAAGTGTCAAGCCAAAAGTGTGTCCATTTTCCCTTCCCACCATTGGAGATGTTAACGGCATCGAGGTTGTGTAAAACACACCAATTGCGCAGTGGAAACTAAATTCATTTCTTGCTAAGCCTTGGGTCATTGAACACCGGTTATCGGGGTTCATCCATATGGTTTTCGTTGACTCCCTGATCATATTGTTCTTGTTCTCTGCTTCACAATCCACAAGACTAGGATGGCTCAATGAAGCTACTGGCTTTGAAAGTGAAACTCAATCGGCATCATTCACCTGATTTACTGGGTCAACAGCACCTGAGCTCAAGGACAAATTAATGTGGCAGGATAAATGAGAATAGAAAAGACTGATTTGGGTTCATGATTTGTCAGTCAAAGCTCTCAATAATTGGCTCTGGATTCATGGACAAACAATGCATGTGAAGATACACTGCCATTGCACAACTGAACTGTTAATTCTCACCAATAATCCTTGCAAGAGCACCCTCCACCTTTGAAATGGTGAAACCTATTATTGTCCCTCACAACAATTTCCCTATCAAAAGTTTGAGAAACCATTTTCATAAAATCATGGCAATCCCGACAGATCCTAAGGTTCTTAACAATTCTTATAGGAACGTCCTTCTTCAATCTGATCAAACAAAATGCAGTGGCAATCTTCTCACTGTGTAGAGCCAGAGCATTCTCTTTCTCTTCTTCTTCTATATCGAACAAAACGGGGTTCGTGTTGGCCATATACCCTGATAATCTCAGCCTCCTGAAGATCTCGCCCAGCATCACTTTAATTTCATTATACATTTGGAGGGAGTTATCTCCAACAAAGAACTCATGAACTACACCATCAACTTCTACAACACTGCATCCCGGAAGCTTCTTCACGCCTCTGGACTTCATTACCTGCCGCACATGGCTTACACCTTCCCAGCTTTTGTTATCGGCATAGATATTGGACAAAAGTACGTAAGCACCATGACTTTTTGCTTCAAGTTCCAGCATCTTTCTCGAGGCAAGCTCGCCTATTTCCATATTCTTGTGAATTTTACATGCATTTAGTAAAGCTCCCCAAGCGCCGGCATGAGGTTCCACAGGCATGTCATTGATGAAATTTAAGGCTTCATTTAAACGGCCAGCTCGGCTATACAAATCAACCATGCAGCCATAATGCTCCAGTTCAGGCTGGATTCCATACAGCTTGGTCATTGAGGCAAAATGCTTACAGCCTTCCTCAACAAGTCCAACTACACTACAGCCTCTCAATACTGACACAAATGTCACTTCATTCGGGAGAACCCCATCTTTCTTCATGAATGAGAAAAGCTCGAGACATTCCCTACCAGCTCCATTCATGGCTAGTCCATTCATGGCACTACTCCATGTGTAAACATTCCTTTCTTTCATCCCCCAGAAGACCTCCATGGCCTTATCCATGTCACCACATTTGGCATACATATCAATTAATGCAGTTCCTAGCGTCAACGTGATCCGAAGCCTGCTCTTTTCAATATATGCGTGAGCCCACCTCCCTTGATCCAGTGCACCTAATTGAGTGCATGCAGACAGAACCGGAACCATCGAAGGCTCATTAACCTTCACACCTTCCAGTTGCATCTCATGGAACAAATTCAAGGCCTGCCTCGATTCCCCACACTGGGCATACCCTGCAATCATCGCATTCCAAGCAACAGTATCTCTCTCGGGCATTTCGTCAAACAGCTGCTTAGCAAACGCGACATCGCCATACTTGGCAGAAGCGCTCAGCATCGCCGTCTGACACACCACATCATGATCAAGAATCCCTCCGAACACCCTATGACACGATTCTAAACTACCCATCTCCGCATACATATTAATTAACCCACTCTGAACATGTGGGTCGCCCTCAAACCCATGTCTCATGAGCGCACCGTGGACAGATTCCCCCGCGCCGCGTGCCAGAAGCTGCACGCACGCGCGAACCAAGAAATTGTAAGTGTAGTTGTCCGGCGACAACCCGCAACGCCGAATCCTGTTGTAAAAGTGGAAGCTTTTCTGCGGGGTCGGGCTCTTGGAGTGGACTCTGATCATGGAATTCAAGCTGAACAGAGTCGGGTTCTCGCATCGGTCGAGGAGCCGGTTGGAGTATTCGAGATTGTTGGGGTTTCTCAGGGCGATGGCGGCGACGAATTGGCCCGAGACCTGAGGCTCGTCGAGGAGGCCGTTGAGCAGGAGGTGAGCGTGAATTTGCAGGAGCTCTCTGAGGGTGGTGGAGGAATCGATCAGGCAGATGCTTGGGTGTTTCGGAATGCTTCTCAGCGTACTCATGGCCCGTGAGCTTCATGGAGTGTTTCTTGAGTCATGTCCGAATCTCCCAACGCTTTGCTGCGTTCGAGGTTGAGATTTTCGAGCGTTTGAGGAAATCGACTTTGGTATGTCTTGGGGTGTTCCCGCGTTTTAAACGGTCGGTCGGTCGGTAAATAGAAAAAGGAAAAATGTTTGGAAATACGGAATATTCGTGTTAGGATTGAGTGATTCTTTAAAAATCATTTTGTGACGAATTAATTACTTGTGAAATCTTTTTCTAAAGTTTTGTGCCAAATTAATTGGTTCCAATGTCTTTTTTAAAAGTCCGAAACAATTGTCTCTTATGCTGATCTTCTCCGGAAAAGTAATTAGAATTTGATTTTAGAAAACAAACATATTTACCTCGCATGGTAGTGTTCTCTGATAATTTTGGTTTGCATCAGGCTTTAAATTTGACGCAAAGAAAAAAACATTATTTTCCAATTCTAAACTCTAGATATAATTATTTTCCATCATATATCACCCAAGATTCATTTCAATAAATGAAATGCAAGATAAAATGCCCACTTACCCTTATCTTTATTATACATCAAATATTAAAAGAGGCGTAAATTGATAACATAGAATATCCAAGAAATAATTAAATCGCAACATATTTGTCCAATATTTATATGGAAAAAAAAGGAGACATTCCTTCCAATAGCTATGCTCCATTCTTGACCTCCAATGAACAATTTGAAGTCGAGGGCAATTTCCAAGTACATCTATATAACTCAAATTAGAGAATGTTGATATGGACCAAGCTTCTTCACCACAAAATTTTATAGTAATAATGTAAAATAAAATGAAATTAGCAACTTGCTCACATAGAATGCTGGCGAAGCAACGATTGCTTCAATAACTACATGGCGAAAACCTGGGTTCTCGCAACCCCAAATGGCGATCAGCAAGATCTTGTGACCTCAAGCGGTCCTTGCCTGGGGCCTCACGACCCTCATGACCCTTGTTGGTGGTCACTTGACCTTGGGCAACCTTAGGCGGCCCTCCTCTAGGTCATGCTAGCCTCGTTGGGGTCGCTCGAGATCAGGCTATCTAGGACAATGGTCGTCGGTGTTAGATTTGGCTCAGTAGCAAACTAAGAGGATTTAATTGTTTTTAATCACAAAGTATACAACACATGCACATCAACAAATGAATTATGGGTGGAAAACGATTGAGCAGTATTCATGTCTCATGCCCATAATGTAATTACCTAGATCTCATTCATGAATTACTAGATGAATTTATGATAAAATGCATGACGTATTTTAGAGTAAACACAATATTAACGTAGTATTAGACGATAATAATTACGAAATAAATTATGAATTTGGGAACAACTTGGACAAATGAATTAGCTAACACGATATTGTCATCGATATTTCATAAATATTTGTAAGGTAAAATAATTTTTTTTTCACATGGAGTTATAAATAAAGCCGAGAAACAACAAACCGGGAGAGGAGGCATGGAGATGAGCAATAAATATAATTTTTGACGTCATAAATAAGCAACGTGGAGCCATAAATTGCTCTTTTCTCATTAAAATATAATTTATGACATTGAATTGATTGAAAATAAATTTATGACAATGAACACCATACAAAAATTATAGCACTGTCCTTGCCCCTCTTATGTGAAATGGCTCTTGATGATTGGATAAAAACTTTGACACCGGTTTGAAAATTGTTTTGCTATGTGTGTGATCCAGAAGGAAAAGCTTTCGGGCTTTGGCCGGGTCCTTTTTGGATCGGGCCGATTGCTTGTATTCGGTCCGGGCCAGATCTATGGGCCACTGTTTTTAAGCCCGAAACTTCGAGATGGGCCACAAAGTGAAAGAACCCGCAGGCTCGGCCCATAACCTTTCGTTCATGGCCTTTTCTAGGAGAATGGTCCATCTAAGAAGGCCCGCTCGTTAGGGGTTTTGGAACTTGCCTGGGTTTTTCCTCCTCAACCACTGCAACGCTCGCTCGCTCGCTCGCTGGCGGACTCACCTGCAGCTTCCCAATCTCTCTCCGCCGTCACCGCCGGCCTCCGGTCACGGAACTCTCGTAATCCCTTTCTCTTGCGTGAACCTCGATTCTGTTAACTTTTAGCTGAATCAATCGGCCAGTTTTCTCGTTCCCCAAGCTCAATGTGAGTCTCGGTTTTGGATCACATGCTATGAAGAAGCGAGCGCTCCCGTGAATGCATCCGGTTGTGTTCGCCGATTTGAGTGTGTGATGCTAGAAATGATGGTAGGACAGAGGATGGATTTCATGTCTGTGGCTTGTTCTGTTGATGGCAGATGAGGAGGTGACGTTCTTGGCAGAGTTAGGGACATGGCATTGTCGATTTCTAGGAGGCTGATACGTTCGTTCGGGCCGTCGGGCCAATGGAGGCGTGTGGGTTTGGCTTCGGTCGCGAATGGTTCTCTTCACTGTCCTCATGGTGAGGGAATGTGGTACTTTCTTTTTAATCTGTTTGACTACATAGATTCTTGCTTTTGAGATCATTGAGATGGTTTAATGCTTTTGTATTTCTTGTTGATAGAATTGCTCGGCCTCGTTTCACAAGAGAGCTTTTCCACTGCAGACTTTTCTCGATCGGTAAGGGTATGTTCATGTTCTACTACTATTTGATAATTACATGAGGTGAATGTAAAAGAAAGGCAAATATTTATACCCTGAGGGTGCTTTGCTGATTTTACGTTATTAAAATGCCTATGATTGTATTCTACTGATTTAAATCATAAATTTGGATGTTGTGAACTCTTTATTATTTGCTTTGGTATGTGCTCTTGGCTTTGCTTTATAAACTAGTGGTCTCTTTGAATTGAGGAAGCAGACTCGGATTGTGGTAGTTTCTACTGTCTAGAGAGTCCATTGCAGTTGATTGATGAACATGAGATAAACTCATCCTTTTCTTTAACTCTTGACATCGGGGTGTGCTTTATGTAACTGCATGTAGGATGGTGCTTTTTTCTTTGGTTGTCGAAGGCTATCAACTTCAATACTGACTCCTAATGGTGGAGCTGACTTCCCTTCTGACTTATTGTCCAAGAAGAAAGTAATTGCGCCTGAACGCGAGATAGGTATGAATGGAATGTGCTTTACATTGTATCTTTGTAAAAGATACTGACGATTATAGTGACCATCTTTTACATGTGTCTGTAGGCCTTTGAAATGTAACTTGAATATGTAGAAAGAAGCCATGAATTGCTTAGGAAACAAGGGAAAGCATTATTGATTCAGAAGTTTGAAATCTCTTGCAGAACTCATAATGTTATTGGAGGACTCAAGAAGATATGCCCTCAATTATTTCACGTATTAAAATGGTTTTCAGGATTATTAAGAGAATGCAAAGTATTATTTAGTGGATTATCCATTGTATTTGCTTTTCAATGGGAGATATCAGCATTCTGCTTATTCATTGGAGTATTTTACTCATAAGATATTCTTACAGGACTTTACCAGGATCTCGTAATTCCAGTGACGAACTTTCTTGGTGAAGATAAGGGCTTGATGGTCTTAGCCGGAGATGTTTTTGATGTACCTATTAGAAAAGATATTGTTCATCGTGTTGTGAGATGGCAGCTTGCAAAACGACAACAGGTTTTGTACAACAAACTCATGCACTCTAAAATCTGATGTTTGTATCTGCTATAAATTTTCTCGTGGCATAGCTTGATCTACTGAATAACACTTGGAATTTTATTTACTTCTCCGAGAAGCATCTAAAAAATTGTAGAAGAGTGAGAAACCATTGATATACTACTGTCTTCCCACTGGATGGGTTATTGTATTTTCCCACAGTTTTAGAATGCTTAATGAGTTTACTGCTCTGAGAAGCTTACGTGGAGATTTTGTATCATGTTGATGGGTCGATCTACAGGGTACGCATTCAACTAAAACAATTAGTGAGGTCAGTGGAACAGGCAGAAAACCATGGCGACAGAAAGGCACTGGTCGAGCAAGGCACGGTTCTAGGCGTGGGCCCCAGGTTTGGTTATTTGCCTAATTGTTATAGGGGTCCATTTTACTGAGATGGTGTGCGTCAAATCTGAAGCAAGTTTTTGGATGACAGTTTAGAGGTGGTGCTACAATGCATGGCCCAAAGCCACGAAGCCATGCTATTAAGTTGAATAAAAAGGTTAGGCGCCTGGGGCTGAAGATAGCTCTCTCTGCACGTGCGGGGGAAGGAAAGGGAAT
The DNA here is from genome assembly GCA_019149425.1 of Psidium friedrichsthalianum. Lineage (NCBI taxonomy): Eukaryota > Viridiplantae > Streptophyta > Magnoliopsida > Myrtales > Myrtaceae > Psidium > Psidium friedrichsthalianum. The sequence goes on from JAGVVM010006111.1 coordinate 15,715, forward strand.
CTGTCTCACTGCTCTTGAAGTTCAACTTATTATTTTTCGATATGTAAACCTGTGGTGGATCGATTCAAGGCATCTAAGCAATGATGATAATGTGTCCTCAGTTGTCTTGGATGTAATGTCCTAGAGTCTGTCCCTTGCCTACGTAATTTCCTTGTGCTTATGACCCCTTTTTGTGAGGAGCAGAGCAGTATCTTGATATTAGGTCAGTTTTTATTGATATGGATATGAACTTTTTGCTTTCCCTCCAGAATATTGGAAACCATTTTTTTTTTAAAATTTGCAATGTAGGGAAATTCTAAAAATGGCGTTACATATCTATTTTTCTTTTTTCATGCTTTCATCTATTCAACATTTCAAGTAAAATTAAAACTTCTTACACTAAAGAAAAGAAAATGTAAAAACATTCAAAATAGGCCCATCATTCGATTATTTTTGTTACCATCATGCTAGTCAGCCTTTTGCTTTGGTACTTGTTACGCTGAATTCTTTACTGCTCTTCATTACGAGTGTACCTCAAAATGATCCCATTCTATATTAAAATCTTCCTTTTCTTTTTTATCTATGCCGTATATTTGATGTAGTATTTCCTGGCTATTGAAAATTGCAAAATTATTCAGCTTCTGGTATTTGATGATATGGAGATCCGACGCACAAGACAAAGAACATTGTAAACTATGTTGAGCAAATGGAGAATACTAAGAAGTTCTGCTTGTGGATGGTGGTCCCATCAATGAGAAGCTGAAATTGGCCCACGCAGAATCTACACTATGCCAACGTTTTACCCTCTATAGTAAGTTTACCTTCTGGTTTGAGTTTTTGCATTGTGTGAAATGATCTAGGTGGGCTTGATATCGCATATTAGAATGTTCTCTTACTCTGTGTTTGGGTCTGAGAATGCATGAAATTAACGAGGATGAAGGGGAGGAGTGAATATGAGGGACTATAAATTGTGTTCTCTCCTGTTGTTGAAGTGACGGAAATTGAAGGGATTGAAAATGGAGTACTTTTCCATTGGAAGGAGATGAAAGGCAAGTTGTGGCAGTGCTATCAGTTGGCATAGCTCACTCCATTTCTGGAGAAGCAGGTTGCCATTCAGATCAGCTCCTATTTTCTGTCCAACTCATTTTTTCTTTGGCATGCTCATTGGGGAAAGAACATTGTCATTCAGGTTTTCTTGCCTGAAATTTAATTTATGTGTCTGTTGGTATTTTAGGCATGTCCTCTTTCGACTTTATTGATGTAGACTGATAAAATCTTGTTTCTGAAGGACATGCTCCAATCTTTTGTCTGGCGGTCATAGGTTCATATCCTATAATAGCAGGATGTGGATTAGTGCAAGATCAATTGTTGGTACTTTTGGTAGTAAGAGATATGGAAATAGTGACAATATTGCAGGAAGGACTGTCTGTATATTTTCTTTTATTATAAATTCTAGTGATGATTAGGAAACCATCAGGTGTTTTGGAACAAAAATATCACTTGCACGTCTGGACCGCCTGTTTCACCATTCCACAGCTCTAGCCATGTAAGTAGTTTCCTGCTTCGGAACTTGTGTGTTCGCTTCTGGCCTGAAAATCTTGCAATATCCTTTTTTCCTGATGTCAGTTATACACTTGGTAGTGATGCTTGTTGGCACATTATTACGTCGTCTAAAGAGGGTCATTCAGTTCATAACTGTAACATGATGATATGTTTTTGCAGGGCCTTAATGTATACAGCATCCTGCTACACGACACATTGGTGATGTCCCGCGATGCGGTAAATAGGATTGTTGATCGGATGCATACTCCAATTAACCGTTGATGCTGCTTTAATGTGATTTTTTTTTTTGGTTATGAAAATTTCCTTTGGAGGGCCCAAATTTGACGTTTCGTGCTGGTATCTGTGCCAATGTAGGTGTTTTTCCTTCTATCTTTTTGAGCTCCTGTAAATAATTATGTAACTTAGAGCTAGCAATTTTGTGCTTGGCACTGTTTTTTTCCTTGTGTGTTGAGATAATGAGCTGGAATGTGCTCTCGCAAATCACATTTCGCATGCAATCCGTCGGTAAATTGGCAGGGGGAACTCGCGATCTTGGCCCGTGTCAAAAACAATTTTCCTTTTTCAACCAATGGTGTTTGTAGCATCAATGGCATGTATGATTTGTTGTGATTTTGTTCACGCTAAGGCAACGTACCATGGCATTCCAGGACTCTGGTACACTGTGATTGACGTTGAATCGTGAGATGGGGGGCGCAATAATCCCCTATCAAGATGAGAAGTAGCTACTCTCCCATCACTGTTTTTTGGTTTTTTAGGGATAACTCCATTGCAACTTTAGCCCGCCGTGAAAATCATACCTTTCTTTATTCATTTTTCCATATTTAGGGGGAACCATTCTCTTACAGCTCGAACTTGCTGAATCTTGATTCATGTCTTTTGGGTACTTAAAAGCGGTAACTGTGTGGATAAGGAGGATAATAATGTCACCATGTTTTCTTGCCAAAGCTTAAGCTTACAACTGGAGATGTTTTTAATGGAAGAAAAATGAGTATTTTGAGGGCATCCACCTCGAGAAAAATAATAGGAATTTTCTTTTCTTTTTTTTTTTAAATTCGCTTGAACCAAAAGAGAAACACAATATAATCCCTTTATATTTAAAAGGTTCGGTGCAATAATACATCACATGACAGTAACATGCGGTATGATCACTGCATCGTTTTTGGCCCGTGCCCTATGCCTCGTCTCACCTGGTGCATGTTCGTTTTCTCACTTTTTGATTGGTCGGTTACATCATATTGTGTTATCGCATGGTATCCATCATATAATGCCTTCCCTGGCATCACGGACGTGCCTGGTTTTGTTTTTGCCTTTATCAAACCCAAGAAAATAAGTATTTCATTAACTGACGTAGGGTGGTAATAATTACATTTTCTAGTTCTGGAACTTCTAGAAGATGAGATCAAAACCATATGAACCCGCAGAACTGTACGAGCAAATCCATTTCTCAATCATCTGCTAAACCATTTCAGACACCACAACAAACGCAGAAGAGAAGACCTTAAGCTAGAGACAACAATGGCAAGAACTCTATTTCACCTGGAGGGATGGAACCAGCATGAAGAGCGCACCTCAGCTCGTCCGTTCACCAACCCGGCCGCACAACCAGGCCCTCCCAGATGCTTCAAACTAGCAAGGTTATCGTCCGAGGCATGCCCGATGACAGCGGCCTCCAAAACCCTCGAGCGCGGCCTCCAAGCCGCCACATTCCACGTATCTGGCGCCTGCTGTAGGGTAGAAGGGTCCCCTCGACGCGGTCAGGATGTCCTGGACCTTCACAACGTCACGGCAGAGGAAGACCTCCTGGGACCTGGAGAAGTAGTCGAAACGCCGTGGGCGGGGGTCCTGAGCCTGGCGAGGTCCTGACAGGCGGCTTTGCGCCGGGATCAGAACCCACCGGCTCGTGGATAAAGGGCTTGAGGGGGTTTCGCGGGGAGAATGGAGACCTTGGAGGACTGGGATTGGGGAGACCGGGGCTTTGTTAGGGCTTTGGAGGGGGGGTTGAAGACGGCCGCCATTATCGTGAGGGAAGGCGCTTTGCTTTGGGAGGGAGGGCTTGGACAGTTCTGCATGTTTCATATGGTTTTTGATTGGTCGATTACAGGTATATACTATCGCATGATAATCCCCCCATTCTTCTAATTTTAGGTTCGGATAGTGTTAGTTTAGGGAGCAAACACTTTGCTATTTTCATCCAATCACTTTCTTAGGTTGCCACCTTAATTTTGCTTTAAGGATGTTCTTGCTTTCTTTTATGAAAGGAAAAAAGGAAAGAAAAAAAAAAGGAAAATTGGGGTTTAGTCCCATCTATGAAAATTTTATATAAAAGTTTATTTCTAGATTTTCATGATTAAACTCACTCATTGGACTCATCTCTCTTTTTTCCTTAATGTGAAGTCCCCTCATAATTGTCTCGCATGACCTAACTCCAAAAAGAGGTTAGATTTTGCGCTTTTTTTTTAGGTCATTTTTGGAAATCTGAATCTAGTCAAGGGACGTCGGACACCATTGTCGGAAACCAAAACCATGTCGCTTGGTCCCGATGTCTCGAATATCAATCTCGAGCGATTTCAAATCGAATGGGCCTAAACTTTTTGTCATATTAAACAAATCTCCACCTAGCTACAGCCAATTTTCAAGTCTCATCGATGGCCATCTCTCTCTCTCGAGCCTTCTTTAGAAGGCCTCTCAACCGCTATAGACGTCAATTAAGCTCAAGTACGCTCAGACTTCCATCAAAGTGCACCGCGGTAGTATAACATCCTCCGAGATACTACACACGCATCAGTTTTCTCCTACTCGGCACTATGCTTACTCACCCCAAATCTCGTCTTCACATTACCATCAATTGTCGCTCATCTCATCAACCTCCCATGACCACCTGAAGCTTCATGCTCAGCTCTTGCCTTAGAACGTTTGTCAGCTGCTAGCGAATTTGGCGATTATGCAGAAATTGTCAAATCTCTGGCATTCTTCTTAGGGCTGTCAAAAAGGCCCCTCCCGGCCCGGCCTGGCCCGAAAATTCGAAATTTTCGGCCGGGCCCTTGGTACTGTTTCAGTACCGTACCGTACTGTTTCAATAAAAAAAATTTAACATTTCAGAATTTTCGGGCTTCACACTCTTGACCTGCCTTCTCAACTCTCTCTTGGGTTGGGCCTTTGTTCTCGGCGAAAATGGGTCAAAACTCCACGTTTTAAATCATCCTCGTGCATGCCTAACGTCAGCACAAAGTGGGCCGCTTGTCCGACCAAAGCTTAGTCGGACGTTCGACTTGGATCCCATGAGTTTTCGCCAGAAATTCAAGACGTCCGCCCCGAGTCAGCTCTAGTCATACGCTCGATTCCAACGTCGGACGTCAAACGACACCCGATCTCGAACTCGGACCCCATAGGGAAGTAGCTTGGACACCCCATTTTTTGGCTCCATCGGACATTCAAACTAGTCAACAGACGTCCGACTCCGACGTCACCGCAAACCGAACCGTTTCGCCTGCTCCGATGTTCGAACATCAATCTCGAATCGGTTCCAAATTGTATTTTGTCTAAATTTCGGGGCCATATTTGGACCTTGTCCATATTACGTTGAGCAATTATGGAATTGTCATATGATTGGGTGGTTTGATGAAAAGTCCACAAAGAGAATCATTTCCCTAGATGCCTACATGTATGTTTGTCTTAGGAGATTATGACCTGCGCATGCTGAACCAACAAGACAGTGCTGTGGTATCAACTTGCCAAATGGGCAGATGATTTTTGGTTGGCGCCTTGAACATTCACGGATCTTTCACCCTATCTAAATCTCCTCTTCTTCTTCTTTTTTCTGTAAACACAATGATCTTTCTCATAGACTTTAATGACTACCTCACATGATGTTAACCATTGGGATACGCAATCCTTAGAACAACTTAAAAAAAGTGTCCTGAGGTAAAGTTCCTTTCAATTCCTACCAAAATCTACTTTTGAACATCCAAAAGACGTACCCACTCATCTAGAACGTATTCTAAGTATAGGTAAACGAGTGGCACTTAGCAGTTAGATTACGGAATCACGTGTCAAGAATTTGGACAGTGATCTTCTCTTGCACGGTTGGTACCAAAAGCTGGAATATGCAGTCAACAAAGAGGGCAGAAAGCGAGGTCCAACATAGAATTCAAAGGCACGTGACCTTGACTTCTTTGCCGCATTTACTGTCGATTCAAGCTCCTTCAGCGTACATGGCCACTTCTGGAAGTTGTTTGTCCAATTGGCTGCTGGAGATTATTCACTGAGTGTATAGTACATGCATGTAATAAAATATGAAATACGGATTCTGTAGTTAGTCAATATTATATGTCTGCAAGAGTCTACTGCTATCTCGTCCTGCCTGAAAATATGCGAAGAGCGGATAAGGCGCATTCTTTGGAACGAAAGACTTGATTTTTTGGTAATCCTGTAAGTCCCGGCTAGCTAGTGAAAAATATGTCTAGTCTTGTTCTCATAGGAGAAGACTTCCCGTGGCAAGGTTTTACTTCTTGTTAACCCTTGGGCTAGGTTAGAGAGTTCGAGGCATAGCCTGGTGCTTTTGGGCAAAGCCGAGGGTTGACGACGGACGAACAACGGAAGTGCTCGCTTTCTCGCTTCCGAGAGGCGAAGGCAGCCTTACTTACGGTTTGATTCATCATATTCAAATATAATTTCTCAATATGTCTTCTGTCATGTACATGTAATGGAGACAAATTATAAAGGCAAGGCCTTTTTTGGGAAAATTAATAGAAAAAAAAAGTCCTAAACCTATTGTAATTGTACCAATTTAGTCCTAATTTTTTGATTTAATCTTAAAAATTTTGTAATTATACCATTTTAGTCCATTCGGTAAATTTTGATCGGCCAGTGCTGACGTGGACGCCGGTCGGCCAGCGATCAAATATTTTAATATTAATTTATGAATTTTTTAATAATTTTTTTTCTTTTATTTATTTTTTATTTTTATTTTTTCCCCTTCCCCAACCCCTCCCCTACCTCTAGTTAGTCATTGAGGTCTGGCGGCCAGCTAGAGGCGCGGCCGAGCCTTGCTTGGCCATGGTGGGGCTCAATCTCACCAACCATTGCCCGGGCGGGGCTCGGCCTTGCCAACCACACCTCTGGCCAGTCGCCAAATCTTGACGACCGGCTGGAGGTAGGGGAGGGTTGGGGAAGGAAAAAAAAGAGAAGAAAATTATAAAAAAATTTCATAAAAATTCAAAAAAAAAAATGTTAACATATTTGGTTGCTAGCCGTCCAGCGCCATGTTAGTGCTAACCAGCTAAAATTTGCCGGATGAACTTAAATGGCACAATCACAAAAGATTTAGGACTGAATCAATTAAAAAAAATTTAGGACTGAATTGGCACGATTACAATAGGTTTAGGACTTTTTTGGTAAGTCTCCCGTCTTTTTGCTGAGGATGAATCTCAAACGCTCGTGATTTGGACGAGAAGGATGTCATTGGTTTTGCTAAAATCAAACCTACATAGGATAAATATGAAGATCCCCTGCATGTGACACAAATTAGGATACAAAGAAGATAGAATAGCCACATTTATGATGGGGTGTTGGATGCTCCATTGGCTACAGGTCCACCATGAAAACTTTTAAAATTTTATTTAAAATAATTTGAAAATAAGTTGAAAAAATAAATTAAAAAAAGCTAAATTTTTTTTTTAAAAAGGGGATGGCATCAGGCAGCAAGGGTTGCTATAACCCTCGTCGCCACTGCCGCCACCCCACCATCGCGGGCAATGGCCGATGAGGATGGGGCATGGCCAGCAGGGGTTGTCGAGCTGGCGACCCCTATCCGCCGCAAGTGAGAGCTTGGCGGCCCTCGCCCAGGTCTGGCCAAGCTGGTGGTGACCCTCGACTAGGCTACAGCTGCGTCCGCATCGTCATATAGCTTATCTAGATGTATTTGTAGCCATGTACCCAACGTCCATAACACCCGATATACACACAACTATATTGTGCAGAATCTAATAAGCTTACTCGATCTAAGGGTGCCGTTTGTTTCTTGATATTTGGAAAAGTTTTTTTCTAAATTTGATTTTGCATATTACTTAGAAAAATGAGTCTTACAAAAAATTTTATTAATAACAACACCTATGCTAAAACATTTTGTTGATAACATAAACATTTTTGTTCACTCATTTTGCCAAGCGATATAAACAATAAAAATTTGAAATTCTTTTTCAATTGTTGATCCTGCGCGCGGAACAAACATACCCTTAATTATTCACTTAAACGACATTATTGCCCTTTGAAATGACTCCCCATCGAAGGCATAAATCTTTCCAAAGAAGCCTTTCATCACATGTCATTTCCCACTTTCTTAATGTCCACAAGAGATGAAACATAGCCCAACTTGAACCTAATTTATTGGGGCAGCAATTTCCCTCAAGTTGAAAGTCAAATCTTACCATAAAGTTGACGACTTCCAAAGCAAGAACGCCAACCGCAAGAAAACATTACTCAAGAGCATAAATATATGTTCGGCTGAAAATGATGTATTTTGTCTGGGGAGGGCAAAAACAAGTGTAGGCTCTGTCTGTTTCCCAAGTTGTGCATAGGTAAAATAAAGTGTGTTACAATTTGATCTTGGGTTGATGATACCATGTGATTGTCAAATCATCTTGATGTGGACTTTGAAAAGGTACTAATATATCAACTACCCCATGTTGCGACATTGCTTAGGGATGTCCATGTACACTTGATTATGTCCCCACCTTCATTATCACCTTTAATCCTTCTCTTTTTCTGAAAAAAAAAATATTTTATTTATTTTTTTTCCCCTTTTGAGAGCTATAGATGACATCAATGAGAAATTACAAGGTTGACCACATTGGAGAGGTTTCCTAGAAAGATCACATGTGCTATCATTATTATAATAGTTGCCTTCAAATGCACAACACTATCATATGGGACAAACTGCATAAAGCTTATAAATAATCACACTTATTGATGATGCCAGTGTAGCATCACCGGCCGCTAGATGGCTCCAAACGAAAGATATAGCTTGAATCTCTATGATTGGATGACTTAAAATTAGGCTCAGTTTATTTTGTAAAAAAAATAATTTAAAATTATTTATTTTAAATGATCCCTTGATGATTTTTTTAATCACCGATAATAATTTATGTCTAAATATTTTCATGAACGATGAAAATACCTCATTCATTTTTATAAACGATACAAGCAATGATTTTTAATTTTTTTTTCTAAATCACTCGTTTTTTTATGAAACAAACGGAGCCTTAAAATAATGTGTTTAATCTGAAACTTCAAAAATTTATATTTTACTCCCTCTAAACTTGGATTTTTCCACTTATTGAAATTGTTAACTTTTATCGTTAGCTATGCCATACACATACTTTTTATGCCTCGGCCGAAAAACCAGTCTCTTCAGCTATGTCTTTCCACCATTTGCCTAAACCGTAGCAGATGCAAGCATTCAATTTATCAATCACATAACCATACAACATATTCCTTTAACTTGGAACCTTCAAGTTTCTCGCGCCGACGTACCCCAAAAATGCATATGCCACAATTCATAGTTTTGAGCGGATGAATTCGAAGTCCCCGCAGCAAAATCTATCGCCATCTTTCCTTGAAACTCAAATAAGTCACTATGCTTGATCATCTTGTTATCATTGCAGCACCTCGAACGACCATTGAAATTCACTCTCTAGAGTATACCGACACCTCACTCAATTCACCACACTTAAGGACATAGATTCTTTTCCAATTTGGAAACATGCATCTCTCAGTTAATGTCCTCAAGATAATATCAGGCACTTTGGGTCTAATATAGCCACACCCGCTACGTCGACCTCATCATTGTTCTCCTACTATACTTCACTATTATCCATGCAATGATAAGTAGTGAACTTATGTTTGGTTGTAGCATAAAACGAACAATCAGAACCATACCATTGGTCAAAAATGAATATTAAATCACTCTCCATACAGTATCAGCTATTGCACAAAATCACCACAAATTACGTATAGTATTTGGATTTCAAATACAGAAACATGTTTTCAGCCACTCAAACTAGAGACCCAAATCCAACGAAGAAAAGTATTTCAATAATTTCTTACTAGTCAGGCGTAAAATCACAAGTTCAATTTGAATGTAAATTTTATTGGATAGATTTCCTTACGGGCTCAAGCTTGAGACATATACAGGCACATCTCATTTCCACTTCCTCAATTTTTATAGGAGAATGAACCCTTGTCCTTCGACCCAAAAAAAAAAAAAAAAGGAACCCTTGTCCAACTCGAGCCTAACTCATTGGAGAATCAATTTCCCCTCGAGTTGAAAAAAGCCCAATCTTAGCATAAAGTTGACGAATTTCAAAGCAAGAACCTGGTTTTTTCTGCTACCACAAGACAACATTACTTTAAAGCAAAATGATTTTTTGTCTGGGGACCGCCAAAAATGATGGTTCGGGCTTTTCGTCTTTCAACTGTGTATTTGCCAAAAACTATATTGCAACGTGCGTGTGTGCTAGTATTTGATTTTGATTGTGGACTTGAAAAGGACCTTATATTATGCACCCTTCTGGCGTTCAACCGTTGAAAAAATGTTCAGCCCCCACATAATGGTGAAATTGCGGAAAGAGTGAAGTGCATTGTATTAGGCCCCAACTTCATTTATAACTTCTCTATTTTCTTTTTAAATCTCTTGGGGCTCTATGCTGAACATATGACATTAATGTAAAATCAAAAATCGCAATGTGGAAAACCATAGTGCCTTTCCTTAGAAAGATCAAGTGCTGCTCAATTTAAAATATTATAGTGGTGCATTCAAAATGCCCCCATCAGCATCTTACTTATGCGACAAACTGAATAGCCAGCATACAAAAAAAAACTGTCTTGGTTTATGACCTAAAATCTAGAGCCATCGGATGTGGAACATAGTTAGGTGTGTTATTGAAAACATAAGTTAGTAGGGTTAGTGGTATAATAGAATTGTCAAAAATGAATCATTCAAACCATTTTTCAAACTCGTATTTTGAGGAGACTAAATTATTAATGGGTAGGTATATTCGGTTAAACGGGTTTAAATGGTTAAGCCCCCAAAATAACATGGGTGTTAAAATGGGTTACTAACTTATAATATCGATCTTTCTAAATTCTTTCACCTATCCAGCCATCATTTCTGGATCTTGCGCTTGCTATTCCATTGCCCATCACTCAATGTTGCGGTGCATTTTTCAAGATTGTGTCAATATAGAAACTGTTTTACGTATACGGGTCAGGTTCCAGTATGGATCACGCGATCTGACGTTATGAATTAAGGGGTTCAATTTGAGTTGGATCATTTTCAACATGATCCAAGCGTTGATAGGTTTAGGACATGGTTATGGTAATCATTTCTGATTTTCTGATTTATTTCTCGAAACAAAAAAACAGATGAAGAATCCTATTTGGTGACATAAACGAATTTTGATTCTTGATTCTGTTCCTGAAAAAAAGCTTGGAGCAAAAACAAAAACAAAAAAAAAATGTTCTGAAAAAAGAATCATTTTAAGAATCACAAACAGAATGAAATATTTACATCTCTCACTTTTCTCTTTCAGTTCTGTCATTGTGCTTTTTCCTTGACCTAAAATAAACAAGGTCTCATTTTCAAAGAAAATATATAAGATAATAAAAAATAAAATAAAATAAAAGATCTAAAAAATTGAAAATTTCTAAAAAAAAAATAAAAATTTTAGAAAATTCCTAAAAATGAAAAGAACTTAAATTATGCTATTTTGACATCATTTTCATAAATTGGACCTAGATTCCCTAGATTTAATAGAATTTTTTTTTTAGGAAACTCATAAACATATTTGAAATTAATCCAAACCAACATTCTCTAAGCTCTTAAGGTTTTGTTCGATTTGATGATGTGATTTATCAATGCCATGATCCTTAATTATGCACTTGATTTTATTGGTTGTAATTTGCCTAGGTTTATCTACTTTAAACTTAGTCTAGTTTTTAGAAAATTTGAAAAGAAAAAGAAAAAAACCAGCATGACCACTTAGCAAGCTCTCGTTCTTAAGTTGTGGATGAATTAAGATTGAGACTTGATTTCCTAAAATCAAAAATGCACAGCAACACAAGGTAGTGCATTGTCATTTTCTCGCATAAACGAGGGTGTTGCTGGTATCAGTTGTATGCTCGGTTCAAAATAGTTGGATGAAACCCCACAATAAATAGCGAAAATAAATCGTGATATTCGTAATATTTATTTTTCATATCAATATGCATATGCTATACAAGAGAATCAATATGAATTAACCTTTGCTTAATTCAAAATGTAGGATGAAATTTCACAAATGTACTACGCAATTATTTGACTTAAATAGCAAAATTGGGAAGGGAAATTGTTCTCGGGAATATAAATTTGTGCAGTTACCAAACACGTTTCTGTTTCAAGAACAGAAATCTATGAATTTACCAAAAACGCTTTCTGATTCTCCAAAAATCATCCGGGAGCAAAATCAGAAAAGTATCATTTAATCATATCACTTTTTAGAATCAGAATGGTTTGCCATACATGCCCTTAGGCTGCGTATGGTAACGATTCTGATCCCAAAATTGATTCTAATTAAAATGACTTTTTTTTATGTCTGTTCCTGGATGATTTTGGAGAACCAGAAACGCGTTTGATAACTGCACAAATTTATATTTCAAAAATTGTTTCTCTTTCTAATTTTTTTTTTTTCATTTAAGTCGAATAACTATGTAGTTACTTTTTAAAATTTCATCCTAAATGAAGGCTAATTTCCAATTACACAAAAATAATTAAAATACATTTATTTTTAGCATGTCCTAATGAAGATACAAATTTTAAAAATACATAATGTTTGGAAGTTTCGATTGAAGCAGGGGACATGCAACGTTTCCATATTAAAGACTCATTTTTTCTTTAACAATGTGCTGTTGTCCAAATACATACAAACATACAACAGCCAAATAACACATTTATATACACTTAAAAAAAAAACCAATTGTCCTCCTTCAATAAAAAAACAAAAAAGAAGTACGAGTCCTTCACTATCATTTTTCCAACTTGTCATAAATCTATGGGTGTTTGCTCCAGCTCCTGTGTTAGATGACCACATTTTGTGATACACGGCTACGAGTATATATGTTACCATCTGTCGCGATGTTGGATTGCCCTCATCTTCTGCAAAATTTTTGTATGAAGTGTGAAATTTATTGGAAATCTAGGAATTTAGGCCCATTTATGAAAATGAGGTCAAACTAGCATAATCTAAGCGTTTTTCCTATTTTTAGGAAATTTTCTAAATTTTTTGTGATTTTTAAAAGATTTTCTATTTTTTTAAAATATCTGTTATTTTTAATTTTTATTATGTTGAGAGAAAAGTGACATGAAGAAAACTGAAAAAGGAAAGTGACAGATGTGAAAGATTTCATATGTTTTGTGATTGTCAAAAGTGATTTTTTTTTTTAGAACCACTTTTTTTTGGTTCTTGGATTTTGCTCTAAACTGATTTGGGAACAAGAATCAGAATCAGAATTATATTGGTGTTATCCAACCTGATTCTCATTCTTTACTGTTTCAAGAACATAGAACAGAGAATGAGAATGGTTCCATATGCGCGAGCCTAGTGTATAATGAGACATTCGGTGTTAACATGAACCCAATGATGATGCTTCGATTGTAGACGAATGACAGACCCTGTCAATTGCCTTTTCATAGTATCAGGCATATTAGAAAGGTCCTTAAACAACACCGGCCCGCGCGTGCCCGGCTCGCCTCCCCCTCTCACCTTTGGTGTCGATGTAGGCTATAATCCCGAACTTCAAATAGTTGCATTTTACGCATTCTGAACTCGCAAGATTTCTCCACCGTTTTCAAATCGGTCGTTGATCCTCCGATTCAGCAGATCATCGCTGCCTAATCCTGTCTTCTCTAACGTAATCCGTCGAAGTCTAGAAAAAAATTCAAAACGGTATGTGTTTCTCGATCGATGCGATCAAGTTTGACAAACACCATTATGTATCATTTGCCTTTCCGACATTTTTTCACTTTCAAAACGTCTAGCGCTTCGTTCCCGGCATGTGTCTGTCGTGTCTCACGATGATCGATTCGGGTGGAGTGAATCGGAGGGGGGAGAGGTAATCCAAATATTAAAATGTGGTTTTATTATTTAGTTTCAAGCAATAAGAAGATATCCCCAAGGATTCGCAGGTAATGGTTATAATCTCGTCGCTTTTGGTGGTCTGGTGTCTCTCCATCGTGTGTTCCTCGGCTGGAGCTTCAAGTTTCGGGGAGCGGTCAGGACAGGTGGGGCTGGTTTGGGGAGGGGGGATGGGGAGAGGGAGGAGGGGGGGGGGGAATGAGGGGTGGGGGTGGGAGGGGGGATACTAGAAGGGGGAAAGAGGAGGGAAGAGGGGAGGGGAGGGGGGCGAGGAAGGGGGGAGGGGGGAGGAAGAGGGGAGCGGGGGGGGGGGGGGGGGGGGGGGGGGGGGGAGGGAGAAGGGAGGGGAGGGGGAAGAAGGAGAGGGGGGGAACAGAGGGGGGAAGGGGAAAAAGGGAGGGGAGGGGGGGGACGGAGTGAGTGCTATGCGTGAGGGGGAGGGGGGAGGGGGGGGAGGGGAAAAGGGGGGGGGAAGGGGGGGAGGAAAGGGGGGGGGGGGAAGGGGGGAGAGAGAAGGGGGGAAGCGGGGGGAGGGGGGGAGGGGGGGGGGGGGGCACAA